>DWNJ01000101.1:0-19657 GCA_018250275.1 Udranomia eurus | reverse complement strand
AAGTGACTTATATATGCACCATCTATCTGTAGCCCGGTTTCATTCCAGTCTAGCTTACCGATGATGCTTTCGAGGACAGCTATAAAGAGCTTTGGGGATAATGGATCGCCCTGTCTGACACCTCTTTCTATGGCAAAACTCGATCCGAGAGTTTCAATCTTGACTCTTCCTCTATTATTACAGTAAACGCTCTTGATTACCTCTATATATTTTTCTTCTACTCCATGTTCTTTTAAGCTTTCCCATATGCTTGCATGGTTTACTGTATCAAAAGCTTTTTGGTAGTCTATAAATGTAATATATAGAGGTCTCTGGTGCTCTTGGTACTTCTCTATAATTAGTTCAAGCGCGTGGATATGGTCACATGTTGAGAATCCTTTCCTGAATCCCGCTTGTTCTATAGGTTGGGTAATTTCTAAAACATTACTAATTCTTTCATTTATTATGCAGGAGAAGAGTTTGTAGAGACATGGCAGCAAGCTTATCGGTCTGTAATTGTCTACATCCCTAGGGTCGCCCTTTTTGTAAATAAGTATTATCTCTGACTCAGGCCATTGTGAGGGAGTTACTGCTTTTTGTAGAATCGTGTTAAATAGTACTGTTAGTGGTAGAGCCAAAGTTGATTCAGCTATTTTCAGTGCTTCGTTTGGGATATTATCCGGGCCTGGGCTTTTTTCTACTTTTAATCTTCTTAATGCCTCTATCACTTCTGTTGTTTCAATAGGATTGGTGTAGTATTCGCAGGCAGTTTTGATGTTATTGCTTGTGTTGTTTATGTCTGTACTATTAGTTCTATCTTTATATAAAGTGGTATAGAATTTAGTTGCTGTGGTACTTATGTCTTTTCGTTGATACATGTCTATATCCAGCTCTTTCAGACTCTCTATCCAAGTTTTGTTTATTCTTATTTCCTTGTAAGCCTTTTTTATACTTCCCTTGTGTCGTATATGTTTCTCTATAGTCTCTTATCTATACCTTGTGTAGTCTTTGGTTGTGTATTTATTGGCTAGTTTGTAGAGTGCGGAGAGTTCATTTCTCATAGTTCTGGTTTTATTCTTAGTTTTCTGTAGAGCTTTCCTTCTTTCTAGTAACTGTAACGTGCGATCTGAAAGGATTTTATGTGCCCTTTGTTTGTCTGTCTTGTGTCGGGCATTCTTGAAGCTTTTTGTTATTGCGTATACTATTTTGTCATAGTATGGTTGTACCGAAATGTTTTCAAGGTTCGCAGGTGTATATTCTGGTAGCAGTGCTGATAGATTTTCCCTGTATGTGGTTATTTCATTTGCGCAGGTTAGTTGGTTGATTCGGTTGTTAGTAAATTTGGCTCTGCTTTTCTTGGTTGTCGTGAGCTTTACTGTGGCTCTTATTGCTCTATGGTCGGACGGGTAGTTCAGATTCATAGTTTCTATGTTTTGAAATAATCCTGGCTGGTTTGACAAAATATAGTCTATCTCGTTTTGTATTGACCATTTGGAGAACGCCAAGTCCACCGCCGGTTATGTTTTTTCATAAAGCATGTATTTATGATTGTTAGTTTATGTCTGAGGGCGAAGTTTATTAATCTCTGACCTCTGTCGTTTCTTAGCCCGTATCCGTGCTGTTTCATTACCAAATATTCTTCCTGTTTGCGTACTCCAATTTTTGCGTTAAAGTCTCCCATTAGTATTATGTTTTTGTGTGCAGATTCTAACGTTTTGTCGACAGTATTATAGAAATCATCTATTTCGTTGTTGTTTGCTGCTTCTGTTGGTGAGTAAACTTGTATAATGGAGATCATAAAGCCTTGAAAGTTCAAGTTCAGCGTTGCGACGCGTTCTGTTGTCCCAGTAAAGCTATCTATGTTATTTTTCAGGGACTTATTTATTATGAAACCCAACCCGTATTTGCCAGGTGTAGATCCCATATAACAGAATATGAATTTATCATGCTCTTCTATCTTGCTGCCAAGGCGCCTTGTTTCTGAAAGTCCTATTATATCATACTTTATTCCCCGTATGGCTTCTTCTAATTCTAATAAACGAGCATGTGACGATAGGGTTCTGACATTATATGTTGCTATATATAACTGGTGCATTTGTTTGGTGCTTCTGCTCTCTATTTTTGTTGACGAATTTGGAGGGTTGTAGTCGTAATCCCCCACGGTGACCAGCCGGGTTGGGAGATGTATTCTGTTGCTTGTTTTAATGTTTTTGTTTGTTGTATCTATGCTTGAGAGGGGGGTTAATTGCTATTTGTTCCTGACTTCATTGTCTTGTTTGTTGTTTGTGTTGCTTGTAGTATTTTTATTTATCAGATAGTTTAGTAAGCCCGGCTTTATAACACCTTCTGAGATACTACTTGACCTTTGAATTGAAGGATGAGATTGTTGGGTTTTATTCTTTTTATTGGTTATATTAATGTTGTTTTGAATTTGTGGAATATTTTCAGGTGATGTGGGGAGTGGTCTTTTATTGTTGTTTTTAATTATAATTAATTTATCATATTTGATTCTGGCGGTGTTGCCTCTTTCTCTCTCCATTTTTAGCTGTGTTTGCAGTTCTTTTCTTTTCTCTAAAACATATTTTGGATAGTCCTCTTTGATGTAGTAGTTACTATTTTTCAGCACCCCTTTTTGTTTGAAAATCTTTATTTTGGTGCCTAAAGTCGAAAAAGTTACCACGACTGGGCGTGGACTTTCTCCTTTCTTTCCTATTCTTTTCACTTCTTGTATGTCGTTGTAGGATAGTTTGATAGATAAGTGCACTTCAATCCATTTAATAATACTGTTTTCTAAGTTTTCATAAGACATTCCTCCCTCCTCTATTCCGAAAAATACTACATGTCTCTGCCTTGCCTGCTTTTCCAGAAAATGTATTCGTTTTTCTTGGTTTTCCACAATTTGTTTTAGGTTTTCATGTTTTACATCCCATAATAAAAAAATTTCATCCATTAATTTGGTAATGTTTTGGGTGACTTGATCTGTCACGTTTCTGCCACTATCTCGGATAGCTGTTTTTTGTTCATCCAATTCTTTTTGTATTTGTTTAAGTGCTTTCATTATTTCTTCCATGATTATGTTATGTATAATTTGATTGCAACGCCCTCTTGTGGTAACTTGATGTATTATTTCGTGTTGCTGTTGGCGACTTCGTTGGGCACTATGGAAGTGCCCAACGAAGTGCTTCCCTCTTTACCTAGGTGGCGTTTTATTTAGGGTATTTATCGCTCGATCGTGATATTTGCAAATCATTCAGTTTCGAGGTTATAAGTGTTTCGCTTATTCCGCTATTTACACAGGGGATAGATTTACTCTGTTTTTATAGCTTTTATATAAGAATCTGGTTCCTACTCACTGAATTTGGTTGAGCAGTATTGTCTGTTTTGTACTAACAAAATCTTTACAACATTTTTGTACGCGTACACCGGCGATTGTTTTCACTTTGAATTTTTTTAGGTTTTTAGTACCTAGTTGTTGTTTATTATCGCTGTCCGCAATATATAGTTAAAAACACACGTTAATCTATCACTTTACACATTAATATATGGAGAAACGCACTTTTGGTATTACTTTTGTCGTAATTTCTACAGAGACGATGTTTACCGTGGCAACTAGCGCCTACCCTCCGTGTTAATATAGTGACCTGACTCGAAAAAATACTTTAGTCTAGGCTTGTGTTGGAGACTATCATAGTGTATGCCGTCCATTTTAATACAGAGAGATTTATGGTGAAAATCTTCCGGTACTAACGGTTCATCGGCATTAAAAATTTGTAGGGTGGCGTTACATAAAATTAAGTCTAGAATTCTACCGTTTATATTTCGATGAGCATTGTATTGAGTTAAATTGCATTCTGATAGAATGTCAAAGAAATGTGTTTGCGATTGACCTGTCACTCCCGAATATTGTAGTTGAGCGTTACCTTCTATCGACCAATGAACGTTACTGAAATTAAAATCACCGCAAATTAGGAATAAATCGTAAGGGTTAGAGTTAACTATTTGTGATAGATTAGTACTGAAATTATATACTTGTGAATTATACGATAGACCATGGTTTTCACTACACAGGTATACAGTACATATGTGCAATTTTTTGTTGCTGTTGTTAGGAATGACTGTTACCCAGAGGTCTTCTGCAGAAGAAGACCATTCTGGTCTATTGGTTGCGATCATTTCACGACGTACTGCCAAAAGTACGCCCCCTCCGTACTTCTCTTGCGTAGCTGCATAATTTCTGTCCCTTCGCCAAATTATGTATCAATATTGTCAACGTAGATTACTGCAGATACCGAACCTGAACAAAAAGGTCTAATGTTTATTTAACTGTGACTTCGAACTGAGATGTGAATCCCGATGTCGCAGTGGATAAAGGCTGAGCCCTGCGATTTTGTTTTTTGGTGAAGGTACGTTTATTATTGGATAGTTTATCTGCATTTGAAGGTGGTATTTCTGCCTTATAACAGCAGTGTTTTTGATGCTGTGTTTTGTTTTGAAGGGTATGGTAAGGAGACATACTTAAACGAGTTGTTCCGACTTAGTCCTCAAGGGTAGCGAGATATTTGTGGTGAGACCTGAGAAAGAACTTTGATCCTATCTTGGGTGGATGACCACTTACCTCCAGGTGGACTGCATGCTCGTTTGCTACCTACCAGTTATAAATATATATATACTATATTGCAGAAGCATAGGCCTATAGTCCTATAACTGTAAGTAAGGTAAACGGCGTACTCTCACGCGACATTTCTATACCGTTTCTATACGTTAAGTTGGTGCTGGTAATTTTCTTAGGACAGTATTCTTCTCTACATATCTTGAACTCATCCGACGTATAGTTATTTGATAGGGATTATCAGGTATTTTGGGGATAGGGATCATGGATACAAGTTTTCGCCTGTTTACAATTTACCAGCCTCTCCTTCACGCTAGGTCTGTATATGATAGGGCTATGCTCTGATTCCCTCGATTACGGGAAGAGGTCTACGCCGAGTTTCTGTTCAAAATGCTTGCAGTCATTTAGTGTTCGTAATATCATGGATGTTACGCAACCGAATACTCAGCTTATATTCACAGACACGGTCAAATATTTTCTCAGACACATCCAGTATTTCTGGGGCCTAATTAGATTTCTATCTCGATCCGGCGGCAGCGTTTTATTTGATTGGATTTCTCGGTTTTCAGACCTTGAATTTAGTAACATTTCTCTGCTTGTGATAATTCGTATCTGAATTATCTAAATGGCAATCTATCTTAGTTAACTTGCGGTTTAGGTCGTCTTTAATATTTATTAGAAGAAATCTGTGGCGACTGACCACAGCCATTCTTTAGTGTTTTAGGAAAATGAACTATTTTATATTAAGATACGTGATGTATATTGCACAACGCAGACAGAGTTTAGATATTGATATCACTATTGGATACTAATTTACATGTTATATATGTACATATTTTTTATCTTTTCTAAATCAACAAGGATTTCTTTCTTACGATCTTAGTTCGATTATTTCTACGCCAATTTCTTTCGCAACATAAATATCGTTAGACAGTGAGACATGTGTATTTAAATATAACATTCAAAGTGGTGGTAGAACCTTTTACGGTTCGACCCGTAGGCACGACCGGTACACCTATTTTTACTATTAAAAATATACTTTAAAAAGGCATGGTGGACAAAATAAATAGCCTCGATACTGTCTTGGATTGATTACAGATATTCATGGGCGGGAGTGATCACTTACCATCTAGTTGGCTGCACGCTCTTTTGCTGCCTCCCAGTAACGAAAAATGCCAATTTACTCTACAGATGTTGTCAATCACAACGACAATTGCTTGAAGTGTTACAACCCTAAGACGGGAAGCGATTGGGTAAAGCGGCACATTTGTACCCATAAATTTAATTATTCAGCCTATTCGGTTCCAATTAGGGCGTAGTCGTTGGCTGTGATTGATACGTTCACACGTGTGATAAGGCTATTAGACTGTTAAGTGATTGTGCTAATTAATCAAGAATCATGAAACATTTCATTCATTGTAAGGTATACAAATACACTCTTATTCTATAGGTATAAAAGTATAGACATTTTACAACTGATAATTCTATTATATACGGTCAATTTTTGTTGACCGCTAGGCGATCTCTAATTATTACTTAATATATAGTTGAGCAGGAGTTATATTATACATCTTAGAAATATGGAACGTCTGTCCGGCTGTAGGTCAGACATTGCCAGTGCCATTTTATTTTAATTTTATTTTTGAATAGACCAACAAAAATGCTATTTCTACCTTATATTGATAACTTTTTAGGTGATCTGATAACTTTTTAGGCCGTGATTGCCGCTGCGGTTATTGTAAGATAGAAATTGTGTGGAAATGATTCTCCAGACGGCAAATTATATCCTCAAACAAAAGCTCAAGCGTCCTCAATTTGAAAATTGTAAGTCGATGTCATAACACGCTGGGAATATTCTCATTTTGTTGGTACTACGTTACCCACTTCAAAATTACCTACACATCCTATCTCCTTCGTGTCTTTATTAAACTTTGCTTCATTGCAATATCCAGCTCTCTGCGCGAAGTGCCTCTCGAGAGGCATACGACCTACGTATATTGTGTCACTCGCTTGTTGTATTTACGAAGGCGTGATAACAGGCCGGCTCATACAATGTGTCGTAAATCAGTTCTATCTTCGATAATACATGTTATTTTAACGGTATTGAGGGGTAGATAAAACTGGCTGGAATATTTGTGGTTGATTCATTAATTCCATCGTATCTGCCAGCATAGTGGGAATATATGTTAAGTTATCTAGCTAGTTATCAGCTGTCATATTCATTCACCGGAACCCATTTTGTGTCCCACTGTTACGAGACTATAGCAACCGAGGAAGAGGAAGTGCTTGTAATCGGCACGCCGACATTGGAGTCGGGGGCGGGAGGTCCACCGAGGTGGGTCCGGCTTGGTTGGATGCCACTAATGGAGTCGCGGAAGTGTGCGAAAGCGTTTCCTTGACTCCGCCCGACAGTGACGTGTGGAACACCGTCAGGTTTTTGGTCTGTTAGAGCACATAACCTTCCTAACGTAAAGAAAAAAATACAACACTATAAATTATATGTCACGAACCCGTAAGTTTTTCCTGTGCCAAATGTCAATAAACGATATCACTTCAAAACCATTGACAAATGAATGTACCAAAGCAAACAGGCAAAGCTGTTCTTCAGTAATTAACCAGTGTATTGGATATATTCAAACCAAATAGACTAACTTTAACTGATATCTGTCAATACCATCCGGACCCACTAAACATGCTCCGAAGCATCGAAGCGCATGAAATCGCCACATCGGTCTGACCTATCCAGTTACTGACGCGCTTGCATCGCATACAATCTGTACAAGTCTGTATACATCTACATTTTTAGTGCCTCTTTTATAATTTTGAGGTAGAAAACGAGCATGCAGTACTCCTGATGGTAAGTGGTCACCGCCCGTGGACATGTAATCAACCTAAGACAAGATTGAAGTTCTTTCTTACTTCTGATAATTGCGCGCCTGTGCCGGACGGTCAGAGGTATCTGACGTGCGCACGGCTGCTGCCTGTCTCCGTAACGAGACCGGTTACGGTGACCGACACGGGCCGTCAGTCCCGTAACGTAACGAGTTTTGGTCGTTTGGAGTCCGACATAACCTTCCGTCGGCTCCGTGGCGGAAAGTACCCCTATCGGGTTTCCTTAGGTAAAACATTCATATCATTACTCGGGTTTTCCTCGATAATATTTCTCCAGAGAAATTTCAAAAACAAATTAAAACGAAGTTATTCATAGTGTAGGTACAATGATTTTCCCAAAGAAAACATACCTTATATAAGTTTAATTATTTCAGTTTCAGAGTCTATTCAAAATGTATAACTATTCATTAAAACCCCATTCACCTTTCACCGCTATTGAAACGCCAGTGGCAGGCCACGGAAACATGTTTTAATTTGTGTTATTTGTGTTATTATAAATAAATTAGTAAGTATATAATATAACAACTGTCTGTCAGTTTTAACCATAGAATAGAAATAGTAGCACGGAGATACATCGACTCTCTATGTGTTCTATCGACTCTACAGTGGTAAGTGTTCCGAGGAACTGTTTGACCTGGTGCCAACGTGATCCTTTCACCTACCCACCTCTCGTCGAAGCATAATTTTCCATTCACATCAGATTGACCCATGGCGGTCCTCAACGGTCCGGTTTACGCACTCTTTTCTCCCGCGCTCCCGTCGAAATATTAAAAGAGTGCTGGGAGTTTTTTGGTATGTTCACAGTAATTTCACCTACCAGGTACTTATGCGATCGTATTATGTACGAAAATTCGGACATATTATGCGTCTTGGGCATAAAGCATGTTGCCATTCTATTTAATTATCTTTTCTATGGTTTTAACTGTCAGTCCGTCACTTGCTCGCATTAGTAACAATAGAGGAAACGAGCGAGGTCTGTGTATCATTGTGTAGTGTATTGCGTAGGATTAAATCATTTTCAGCGATAGGACATTTGTGGATTATATATACGTATTTTGAACTTCTTTACCACATTTACCCTTTTATGTTTCTGTCCTTAACAATGGTAAGTAAGACAATTTTCCTAATTATTATTATTATAATGTTCAAATATACAACTAGTTTGCCTTTTCGCCTTATAATAAATAGTTCTACCTTGTGATAAGCATTCACTGTCATTTGTACCCAGAGCCAATACCAGAGTGGAGTGAAGTTCCCCCCAAGGTTTACAACTGAGGACTAAGTTGGAACGCCTCGGTTTAGTATGTCTGCTTGACCACACCTTTTAAACCAGAACACAGCAGCAAGAACACTGCGGTTATAAGTCAGAAATAGGTGTGGCAGTGGTACCCCCAAATACCAAGTGGTACCAAGGAAATTCTTCCAAGATCTTATAAGATTATATTGGAATGGACAATTGGAAGAAGCCACATTATAATGTGGCTTCTTATTTTGACGACCCGTATGGCGCAATGGTCACCATGCCGGACTGTCGGTCGAAGGGTCCTGGGTTCGATTCCTAGCGAGGCAGAAATTGAGATGATGAGTTTAAGTTTCTGTTCTCGGTCTGGGCGTTTGTGTTGTTGACTTTGTGTGTTGTCCATGGTAAAAGCGTTAATTTTAATTAAATTTTAGTTTTTAATTTAATTTAATTTAATTCTACAAGATCCCGGCCCGGCAAATCTTTTCAGACAATCACATTATGGTCTAAATGTCATATTGGAATAACGTTAAACTTTCTCCTATTTTATCTTTGTCGTCAGGTCAAGGTCCACTTAAGCGATTTCGCTAGACTTAGATTGATGACGTCTATATTAGAAACGAAGTTTTTATTACTTGTACTTTACCAGGGTTCTCATGTAGGTACTACAAACTTTTCTTATTTTGGAACATTAATACTTAGATAGACATATATTACACCACTAAGTCATATGTCTATGAAATCTCCTTTGATTAATGATCCTTGTGTATGTATTGGTTCTAGTATATGCTATAACTAATTAATTTGTTTTTATTTGTCTAGTTATTTTTTTTATTAACCTTAATGCCTATAATAATCACCAGGGTTGACTGGTAGATAATGCCGTTAGGCATTAAGTTCGCCCTTTGTAACCATATTTGTAGGTGGTTCAAGAAGTTAAATAAATATTTATAAATATGATGTGGTTTAAGATCTAGGTATATATGGTAGGAAGTAAGTGGTCCTTGCCGCTCATGGACACCTGTCAATAACGCAAAACAGGGTCGAAGTACTTTCTTAGGTCACCACAGATGAGTTAACTAAGTCATGAGGACTAAGTTGTAACGTCTCGGTATATTGTGTAGCCCTGACCACACCTTTCAAACCAGAGCAAAGGAACACCAACACTGCTGTTATAAGGCAGAAATATGTGTGGCAGTGGTGCTTTCAGAGTCGAATCACGAAATGTTCTACCACCTACAACACCTGATTATGCATCAAGATATTATTATCCACTTTCTATTGATCGAAGCCGCGGATGTTGACATAAATACGTAGTAGTAGATATAAATACGAGCAAGGCACCAAATTTTGCCCAGAATTAGAATCTTCGCGCATTAGAACTTGGAGAGCATATAGGTAACTTTATAAGCTTATAAGTCAATTAATAATTAATTTTCTACATTATTTACCACCGTCATAAATTAAACCCATTCAGTTTTTAGTCCATTATAATTATGACGGTGGTAGAAGCTTTTACGGTTCGACTTCGAAGTACATATATGTGAATATGAATGAACAATTCTCAAAAATACGAGTTAAAATCATTCAATAGACTGATAATAATAATAACGTCAGAAACACAAGTCACGACAAGGTGAATTTCCAATCAAAACATTTCCTCTCGCCGAAATTTCCGCGATGAAAACTCCAGCATTGTTATTAAGAACAAAAAATTACGAATAATCCCCATTACCTGCTAAGCACGTAATTGTAATTAATTTAAGCGAGGAAGGAAGTGTAGGCGGGATGAAAAAATTCAAAAGTTGCGCCTCGTGAAAAAACTTCGACCGGCCGGATAATTAATATTATTCATCACGTCTCGATTGGGGATGTTTACTCCAGACAAAGAATTAGTGGCGAATTCTTAATTAAAGTAATTTTGCTCTTGACGTTGCATGATTCGTTTGTTTCATTTAACTCTTTTACAGTATGATTGAATACACAGTAATGCCTCGGCTTACGCGAAAGTCAGTCACCTATCACGTAACATCGGATTGCTAAACATGTATCTCTTAATTCCGTTGTGGGTTTATTTATATTTAACCCACAACGAGAATGATAAACCTCACACACTTGTGAACCTTAGGTTTCATCACACGCACGATGTTTTGTTTCATTGTTAAAGCAATAGTGATTGATTTTTATTAGGCAATAGGCATTATTTGGATAAAGAAGATAAAAATGCGTTACTAAATAAACTAATTAAATCTCAGTATCTGCTCCATATATTTATATATTTTAGCTTTCAACGAATTCCTTCACAACTTGCAAGCTTAAATAACGGTATAATATTCCAAAAGTTAAAACGAGCTGCAAAACTGCTATTCTATTTCCACTCAAATTGTCTACTTAATTAACACATAGCCAACAATTTCCCAATAGCGTTGATAACATAGCAAAATAAATAACAGCAAAACTATTGAACTGTAACGCAAAGTTATCGGGAACGGCATCGAATCGTTTAATTATTCGCTAACCGGCCGATTGTTTTCTAAAGATAATTGTTTCATACGCGACAATTTTCAAGCGAAATCGGACTCTGTGTGCGACGATTAAAATTCAGAATGACTTATCGATGACGGGGGTAACAAAGTCTGAGAACTGTTAAAGGGAAAATATATGGGAGGCCATTAAAAGTTCCGCTTGCAACCCGTACGAACGTGAAACTTATTATGTAGCGAATAACACGTTGTAACAAGTTCAAGCAAATCATGATCTTCGTGTTCGCCTTTTTTATGGCCCGTTATAGCTCTGCCGAAGCGCGGTGATTATGTCTTAAGCGTAGTGATGTATGAACAAGGATTTTCACGGGGGGTGTTTTCTATTCGTGCGTAAAGTTTGGTTGGATGTGATATAGTGATTCTTATATATTTATTATAAGATTCACCAACACAGGCTATACAAAACGTATCTTAATGGCTTACACAGAATTTAGAAATCGTGCTCTCGCATGTATACACATTCCATCTTTGTTTTGGTAAGTTAAAAAGTCGGTCGTAGTCGTTGGCGATAGTTAGCAGTATCTTATCGGTTTTCAAATAAAGGCTTGCAAATATTATACGAGCGACTGACTGATTATTTATTTACTCTTTATTAACCAATAAAAAGTGGTACAAAAGGCGGACTCAACGCTAAAAATTAGCGATTAGTCACTAATAAGCACAACACTTTTAAAGTTATCTCTCATCTTCTTTCTGCATCGGGTAAGCTAATGTGAAAGAAAAAATACGAATTTCAAATTGATGATTGAACCAATTACACACTTGCAATGGAATTTCCCAATCTATTATTCCGGTCACTCCGTTATCGTATTACTTTTTATACGATTATGCGGTTAACATCCGCAAATTGCGAAAGACAATTAATTCCTCTGTACGGGCGAGCTAATCAAATTCCTGTCGGAGCGCTACGAATAAATCGGCTTGAGCACAATCGGCAACAGATGTTCTGTACAAAGGATTCCGATTCTTTCTTGCAATGGGAATGTTTTAATGAATTTAAGTCGTACTTTTGTGATCATTTCTCTGTAGTGCAGTGAATTATTGTTTCCTTCGGGGCTCGTTAGGTTGAGTCAGGATATGTTAGGATGTGATGATAGAATATGATATAATGTTTAAAGATAATGTTAAACAAACTGCCAATGGAGTTCATTGGCATTTCATCTCCCGTAATGAAATATACACTGCATTTTAATATTTCAGAAAGCTCGCGCTGTGTTAAGAATAAATTAATTTTGATGTAAGTATAAGTACTGCTTTTAAGAGACAAACAAACGAATGACACAATTATGAAAAAACTAGGAATAAAAGATGAGAAATCTAAAGCACACAGAATTCAAAATCCGGATAAATTTCTTCGCTGGCGATAAATTAAGTGAATTTCTTACCATATCATCATTCCAGTCTTTACAATTCAATTGTCCGCGCTTTATTTGGTCTAGATCTCTCGTCTCGTAGATTTCGTTGCTTGGAATCTTGAAGCAAGCTTCCTTTTTACGGTTGAGTTAAGCGGGTTTCTGTAAAACATCTTGGGTAAAGCACTTTTGGTTGGTGCATTCTTGAATAAATAACGTATTCGCTCGACGTTAGTAGGTAAAAGAATTTGTCTTAACATTTTGGTAAGGGCATATTTTCTTTAGGTGGTTAAGATGATTATTAGGATAACCGGTAAATATAAAAATAGGTTTAGGCATAAAAAAAAATAGGCACACATGTTTATGTTCTTCTATACTATGAAAAGAAAAGGTTTGTTTGTTTGCATTAAAAAGGGTCCGAAAGTACTGGATTGATTTGAAATATTCTTCTTTTACCATTGGAATTCTACATTATCCCTGATGAACATGAAATTATTGACAATACAGCAAAATTATGTGCTACAGTTTAATAGAAGACATCAATATCTACAAAAATGTGCGCAATACTATATGTCTAACTATTATAGTGGTGTTATAATAACTACATTTTCATGTTAAAATATGCAATGGTTAGTGGGCACAAACTGTTCCACAATATTTGTACCTGGGTATTAATCCTTATCCAAATAAATCAGTTCATATTCAAGGATATATAATAACAGGGGCGGGAACGGGGATGGGGACAGGGACGGTGACGGGTCGGGAACGGGGACCCGGGGATGATCCTGAAGCGGTACGAAGTACGCCCGGCCAGCTAGTTTTGTAGAATGACAAATACGATGATAAACATCCGTGCAATATTACATACGCTTATATTATAATTAAAAAACCCTTATTCTAGCCAGCTATCATTTTAGCAATCTTTCTCATACAATATTCACTCCCCCAGTACATTGTTTGCTGGTTTGCTGAAGGACCTAGAGTGATTGGTGGCTTAGCACTCTATTTAATTAAATTCAGTCAGAAGCGATTCCCCTTTGAGCCTTTGGGATATTACATCTGGTTATATGTTGCTACTTCGAACATGAAACGTTTGTAAATGACATGGCAAGATAAAATATGTTGTTTTTTTTATATCGCATAAAAAATTAATAACCCATTTTAGGTCTCGCTGCGGCGTTAGTACCCTAAACTGAGAATACCTTTACATGCTGCTGCAGTGCCAATTAGTGTAAAAACTGCTTTGTAGTCTTTTGAATGTTTTCAAACTTAGATTTTAACTAGTTTGTCAAATGTTTCTAAAGTTAGGTCCTCGGTTTATTGACAATTACCGGGATTGACCGCTAAGCACTCTAAAACACATTAAGGATTCACAACACAAAAAATCGTAGCCTCGCCTATCCAAGTGTTATCCAGTAATTTCAAGTACGCTTTATAGTTACGATCGATTAATCGAATACCATTTTAAATCCATCGTTGTTAGCTTAGTCTGTAAATATCTATGTAACGGAGTCTGGCGATTGAAATGTTATTACACGGTATTTTCTTTGCAGTTAAATTGCCGGCAATACAAACATCTTACATAACGAATCGTTCCCGAAAGGAAGCTATACTAAGTCCACAGACTCCGAAGAATTCATACCGCAACGGATATTGAAAAGTATCCAAACACGACATCCTTGAATTATTCAACGGCGAACGATCCACCGCGGGTGCGGCGAAATTGCTCATGTCTTACTTTTATCAGCTGGAGTTCCAAAGTATTGAGAGGAAGAAAGAGATGCTATCCATCTCTATTGAAGATCCAAATATATCGTTTTGTAATAAGAGCACAACACAACGAGGGAGAGAAAAAGATAGATAGACATATCGAAGTACTAAATGTATGGCTAGTTAATGACATAAACTAGTAACGAGGTAAATAAAGAGAAATATATAAATGTAACAGAAAGTATGTATCGCTATTTATGACATGAACTATGAAACTGAATATTGAAAAAACAAGAATATAGCTAGTTTGTAACTAATACAATATAAAAAGAAGAAAAAGAAATAGATAGAGATATTTTTTACTAACCAGCTTTTTTTTTATATTTAACCTTTTTAAAAATATAACCTTTTAAATATTTTTATCCTATTAAATTTAACCATGTACTAGTGACAAATAAAACCTAACCAATCCTTTAGTTCGTAAAAATGACCTAGGTTTCAAAATCGGTAAATAAATCAACACAAAAATTGTTGTTATGGTTGGTATATTGCTAGTTGGTTCACTGGAACCTAACGTCGCTTTTACAAACACATATTGTGATCGTGTCAGCTGACTCGTGAAGAGGCGATGGGTTTTGACGTTTTTGTGTAGTTCCACGGCATCCTATACTCGTTTCCCATGAGTGAGCTAGTCAATGCTCTTTTTATTTTGTTAATTGCGCTGCGGTTGCAAATGAGCGGTTTATTTAATGATATTTCTAGTGATTCCGTATACAATATATGTACGGTAAATATAATTATTATGTAAATTGTGGCTTCCATTCGTGGATTATTCAGTGTGATACATAGTACCTACTTAGTTTTGTTACAAATTGAAACTTTTATAGTAGCATACTTTAGAAAATCTCTTTGTAAATGTAATTTTATTGGATGACGTAAGTGCTTTTCGTAGACGTAAATCTGTTTATCGATAGATGGTCATATCTACACATGTAATTAAATAAAGTGTTTGCTGTCTGTACATGGAAGATATCTAGGAGAAAACCAGGTTTAGGGGTCTTTATTGAAGAAGAAGATTCTTTGTCTGTTTGTCTTAGCGTTTGTGCACGCTAATCTCTGAAACCGCTGATCCGATTTGAATGCGGTTTTCACTGATGTATTGTAGTAAGCTTCACTTAACATTTGGTGTTTGTCATAAAAATCGGTTCATAAATCAAAATGTTGTGGGACGGGGTGCGCCGGGACACCTAGTATTATATATACGCCACAAATCGAAAACTTACGCAATCCTTTACTAAAATCGAACAAAAATGGTGCTTACAACAATCAACATTGTTTTTACAAACACGAAGAGGCACTGGTATTTTTTTGTATATTTCCAGGTCCTTCGGACTCGTTTTCCACGAGTGAGGCAATGTTTTTTCTTTATTTTTGACACAAATGATTGCGCTGCGGTTCGAGTTATTACTTACGAGCGATAATAAAAGACAATCTACTATACAATTAAAAGACAAGCTAATAGATAACACTCTTGTTCATTTGCGGATATTTTTTTCAGTTTGATTCCACCGGTTATTATCTTCTACCAGCCTGAGAACTCGAAGGCGTTGAAAGCCGATGAATGATGTAAATTCATATATACCTTTCATTCAGTGTACTTAAATACTTTACAAAAAGTCCGCTAACACACATTAGAGCATCGTGGCGGAGTATGCTCCAGGCCTTGACCAGTTGTGGGAAGAGACTTATGCAGTGGGACATAAAAGGGTTACGTTCAGATACCCTATAATGAGCCTTATATGTGTTGCTAATTTTGACTTAGTTGGAATGCCTTATGATTATTTTCCCAACCACGACCTTTAAACTAAAACTACATCTCATTTGATATTAAAAAACTCAGAAGATCAATTCTCCTCGATTGATCTTCGCTCGTGTGGCGGTGGAAGACCAGCCTTATACAGCGGAGGCGGAAACCGTTGCAGATAAATGCAAGCTTTTAAAATATGAATTGTTAAATACTTTCAATCGCCGGTAGATACTCGGATTGGTTTTAAATGGAATAAAATATTAACGGCACCGCGAGATAGATTTAAAAGACTTTTTTCATCTAAAACAGTACGGATTTAAATATTCAGTTTGGAAATTTTGGCACAAAACTGAATACAAAGGCTTTTTCATGGCTCACTAATAAATATAAGCCATACTTTTTGTATAAACAGAGATTTAAGGAAAACTTCTGGATCTACTTTTTCTGGAAAGCTTTTAACAATATAGTTAAATATTATTATATTACATATAAACAAAAAAAATATAGTTTATTAAATTTAGGACAACAATGACAAACATTAATTTCATGATCACGACTTTAGTGATGAGGACAACAAGATACGGAATTCAATTTGGAAATCATTATTTCCCATTTTTGGCCTCTCTTTTATAACTTTGTTCGTTGTATTCCTCCACAACAATTCAATGATTTGGATAAGAAGTTGGTTAGTTCACTAATCAGTGAAACTCACAGGTAATTCTCGCGATAGTTAACCATAGTTTTACAAAATTAATAGTCAACCTATTAATGTAATTTTGTGTACCTTCTTATCTTGTAGAGTTATTATTATTATTTTAACGGTTTTTGAACCCTGTTTAAGTTATTTGTTTGTTTTCATCTCATTGCAGATAAGTATAATACAAATGTATATGACGTTTATTTAGTGTATTTGTATAATTTATAAAGAATAAAAACAAAACCATTTAATACATTAGTAACAAAAGACATTGATTGTTATCTTAATAGTTCAAAGCCGAACTATTTGTATCCGATTAAATGATACACTATCCACGTATATCACCACACGCACATTACATCATACAACACACATATTACGTCACACAACACACATGACTACTGAAACCAATACATTACAATACAACTAGAACGCTAAATGCAAAACAACCGATTCTCGCGTTTACTGTAACACAATATGAGCTGGATTAGCGTGATATATTGCGATTGGTAATAAGCTGTGTGATTCACTGTACATGTTTTGAATTAAGTACGTGAGCCGTTTTGTAACTAGCTTGTACCTTCGGATTTGTTCACGCGAATATTTTTGACGCAATACCGTTTTATAAATCGATGAAAACCGGCTGCACGCACAAAAAAGTGTCACGTTCCGCGTGCATCCCGTTTGCTGTGTAACTAGCTTTGTCGGATTTGTTCACGTTGTTTTAATATTTTAATTCAGTTCATAAAAGTTTCCAATTTTTAATAAACCGACTTTACAGAATACAATTTTTTTATATACGTTTTTATAATATTAAAATATAAAACGAGCATGCAGTCCACCTGATGGTAAGTGGCCACTGCCGCCCATAGACGTCTGCAATCAACCCAAGACAGGATCAAAGTTCTTTCTAAGGTCGACTACAAGTGCGTTGCAACCCCTGAGGGCTAAGTTGCAACGCCTCGATGAAGTATGTCTCCCTTACTACACCCTACAAACCAGAACAGAGCAGCAAGAACATTGCTGTTATAAGGCAGAAGTACGTGTGGCGGAGGTGCCTCCAGATTCGAACCGTAAAATGTTCTACATTTAAAACTTCCACCCCCCGGACGGATGAGATCCAGGATAAAAACTATCCCATGTCCTGTCTTAGATCACAAAAAATCCCCATACCAAATTTCATGTACGAGATGTACGATTCTGCGGTTATGAGATAAAAAGGTAATGGACACACAAACAGATAGGGAGATAGAGCTACTTTAACATTTATAATAATAGTATGAATGTTTACACCAAGTTATGTTGCATGGAGAGTTTCTCACTAATTATCACAATGCTAATTAAATGTTTTGTTTCATGATACAGTGCCTTTGTTATTACAATATCGCACTAATTGAATGTAATTAGTAATTTAACGTTTGTTTTGTATTAAGCGTTTATCAAAACAAGTACCTAATTTATGTTTTATAATAACATTTGTCAATTTGCATTATTCGTGTAATTCTCTTGTGATGGATATTACGTAATTCATGTTATTTTGAATAAAAACGTACTTATTAGGTAATTCTTTCTATCTAAACAAATATCGATAAATAGACAATATGTAAAATAAACTAGGATTTTTTGTATTATCTTTATCATTTCAGTAACTATTCATTTATTTTCGCGAAACTTGTGTGACAGTAAAAATAACGAAGGATTTTTACTGCCAAGAAACGTTTATATAGTCCACCTGATAGTAAGTAGCCATTGCCGCCCATGGACATCTGTAATCAACCCAAGACAGGATCAAAGTTCTTTTTAAGGTCGAACACAAGTACCTTGCTACCCCCGAGGACTAAGTTGGAACGCCTCGGTTAAGTCTCCCTTACTATACCGTTAAATTAAGACACACCAACAAGAACACTTTTGTTATAAGACAGAAATGGCTACATGTTTCACCACCTGTGGGGTTCAAATGAAATGTCACCATTTAACCGCCGTTTTTCCGCCGGTTTTTTTCTCCCGGTCTACCATAGCCAGAGAACCTGACGGTGTTGAAAGCCGATGAGCACTGACTAATATAAATGTATATAACGTCCATTCAGCGTATTTGTATACCTTTTAATGATTAAAAACATTTGATTCTTGAACCACACTTGGTGTTTGCTTTAAATGTCAAGAAAAACATGCAGAGGAAAACTTATAAATAATTCACTATAATGCTCTCAAGGATGTTATAAATCTGTCATAGCACGCCGAGAGGGTCGTAAAACTATCGTGTATGCAATACTTGCATGGAACTGCCAAGTTATACTTTTGAAGTGAGGAATAGGGTTTGTCTAATAAATACGTATTATTGAAAATCACCATAGATCTATCATTGGTGGGATCGAGACATGTTCAAATAAATGAGATTCAAATAGAAATTTCTATTCAACAATAAGGTCATAAATCTTCATTCTCGACAAACTTATCTTTGTCTGCTTATTCAAATAAGTCATCGGACGTTCTATGTATTAAGCAGTTCGCACTCGAATTGCCGTATGGTACAAGTTACAGAACATAGAGATGAATACTCGTGGCGGGATCCGCTTGTGTTAATGTAGACTTTCGTAGTTCAAGTTACAGAATATAGAGACGAGTAAGCGTCGCGCGATCCTCTCTTATGAGAATGTCGTAGACTTAGGTAGTAACGTGCTACGTAATGCAACACCGTCATCGCACGTAGCAGCTCGTAGCGATGTCCTACGAGATATAGGATTGAATGAACTCTAAAGATGTTATTATGTATGTAATTGTTTAAGGCCTATTTAAGGATTCTACAGTCTAGTTTTTCTTTATTCTGT
>DWNJ01000100.1:0-19665 GCA_018250275.1 Udranomia eurus | reverse complement strand
ATGCGCCGCTCGTGAACGCAAGTGTGCATACCCGAATTACATTCTTCATACACAACTTAATTTTCCTATTTCCTTGTAACAGCAGTGTTCTTGCTGCTGTTTCTGGTTAGAAGGGTGTGGTCAGGGAGACACTTAACCGAGGCGAGGATTATTTATTTCTGTCGTTTTCTCTACAAAAGTAGGATAAAGTGAAGATTTTTATCTTGTTACGCCAACGAAGTATAACTTCGTACGTGCGTCCATAAGTACACACAGTTAGTTTTTTTTAATAATGTTTAATTTTGTTTAATTGTCAGATATTGTGTTTTTTTAGTAAGATTGTAATTTAGTAGATAAGTGTTCTTTTTAAATATATAAGCATAAGCATAATAGATTAATTTAAATAAAAAGTGATTTGTTAAGAAAAATACTTATATATTTTTTACATAATTCTATTTCAATATTGCAATCAGTTTGACATTTCTAAATACTGTTTTCAGTTTTCATTCTGTTGGCAGTCTTCATGACTGCTTTTTATTTTAATACTAAAAACTTTAAAATAGGCCTCGCATAACTATTCAATTCCATAAGCATCATTTGAAACCTATTACTAACACGAGGACTCATACTATAAAACTAAAATTATTTTAGTCCATAATAAGCAAACGATAATTCTATTTTCTTTAATCTCTGCTACTATCATACGGTACATCCTTTGTTATTTAATTAATAGTATCAGGATTTACTCTGCGGAAATCCATGCTATTAAATTAGGTTATCACTACTTCGCTACCGTCAGCTATTATTATGTATGATGGTAATGGTGGTGGATGCAGATGGTGGATACATTTTCGTTTCGATTGATTACGGTTTCTCGATCAACCGTCGTAGAGTCGACTTAACCCTGATGATGCTCCGTTTTGGAGGGAAACATGTGTTTAGTGGTGGTATGTATGTTGGTTTACACCTTTATAATTGTTGTATGCACGAGTCCTGTGAGGGAGGCAGGGAGGTATATATTGCGTGAATTAAAGGTATTTATATACCATCATACATAATAATAGCGGATTGTTGCGAACTAGTAATAACCTAATTTAATACCTTGTTATTGTCAATATAGTTTCACAACTACTAAAGGACAAAATAATGTGCCTTGTCAATGCGATACTGCAATATATTATACGCGCACGGTGCTTTAAAGCGGGCGAAGAATGAACCTTGCAAAATTTATTGCGTGGCATCGAAGCTCATTGTAGTAAATTATAACGCCCAGATATATATATTATGTTTAAATAAATATATTCTAATATAGTCCTCGTACACTGTGATTCGGCGCTTAAGAATTTTGTTATTAAGCACCATCTTATATAACCCATTGTAGAATCTCGTCCCTTATTAAGACTGGAAGTAGGGATGCCATATCGTACTTATACACTTATTAAGTGTAGATTTACACATTTATTAAGTTTAAGCTTGAGCGCCCTTATCGTCATTCTGCAATTTCTTCTCGGATATATTATAATTAAAATTTGATACGTCATTTGAAATAAAGTCTATTCCTTGGGATACTCTCGCATATATACACAAATGTAGAAATAGAACTAGACTAGACTAGACTTATTCACAATAGTGATTTCCGACCATCTGAAGGAACAAGCGAGTTGCCTAAAGCAGATAATTTACGGAGATTTACAAACACACAGATACACTTAGTTTAATAGAGAGATACTTGAGAATAACCCGGGTAGAAGCTCAGTAGCCTAACCTATGCTACGAGCAAGGGGATGGGAATTAAATTCATCTTGGATTATTACTTTATGATATTAAAATTTGTTAAGTATTGTATGTATGTATTGTATTTTTCATCATATAAAGAACGGTAACGACAACACGGTAGAAGATGCGGCAAAATAATGGGAACAGATTAATATATATTTTTTGGAATAGATATCAATTAAAATGAATCAAATCAATGACTTTCGAAATGGTTTTACTATTCCTGGATAACATTACTATGGGTAAAATATGAGAGAGGAATTCAAATGTCTGAGTCTTGAACCGTTTCTACAACTCTATTTTTTACATCAGTGAATAGGGCATGATTGCAGGAGCGCTCCGCCATTATACGCCAGTGAGTACAGACCCTAACTTTTATGTGTCTCAAACTGCTAAGTCTATACATCTTCCGCATAATGGTTCACGACACGTAAAAGCGTTAAAGATGCCTAACAGCCTTCCTGCCTTAACGTGAAGGCAAACCTTTTCAGAGCCCTGAAATTACAAAGCATACAGCTTCAATGTAGGTCACACGCGACTGCGAACATACGACGAGAAAATTTTGTACCATCATTTGAATATTGTACATTATGTTGTTTCTTCCTAAATACAGGGGTATTCCATAAATAGGATTTTGCTACGTACGTGAGTTTGGCAAAGTTTGCAACTTGTTTTTATAGCAGGTACGAGGCTTGTATATATGCAGGGCCGGATTTGAATGAGGGCAGGCGGGACTGCTGCTCGGAGGCCTTCTCAAGAGAGGGACTTCCCACATCTCGGGCTCGAATGGAGATGGGGAGCAGAAGACCTTTTTTTCCTAAGTCTACGCTGGCAGCAAATGTCTAATCTAGCACTGAATAAGGTCCTCCACACCTGTCAATCCGGCCCTGTATGTATGTAACAATAAGGAAATTCCAGTGCGTGGATATTTATGTTATTCATGTAACAGGGATTTCGACTCCAACTGGGAATCTACAGTTACTAACTTTGGTGTATCAAATAGGTAATGTATATAAGGAATGGAATCAATTGTTATAATAAAATACTTACTTAACTAACATATCATCATCATCATCAGATCTACATACATACATGTATTATCCGGTCAACCCAATATGCGAATGGCAGCGAATTGATTCTGAGATGGTACGAAGTACGCCGGGTCAACCAGTCGTGAATATTAGCACAACTTATAACGAGTATATTTTTTCAGTATTATTGAATTTCAATGCCAATGAAGCACACTAACTCGTTCGTACCAGGTGGTGCTCATTACTTCCAAAAAGTAAGAAAGTTAGTTTGCATATACCACAATATAAAGCTTCAAAGAAAACGTTTCAAGGTATTTTAACGTCGCCAAATAAAACCCAAGTAAACATCTCCCTATTTAAATGTTTATTAGTTGCCAAAATTGCCCGTCAGTTTTTCTCCTGTACTTCCCTGTTTTTCTTTGAACATTTCCACGAAGACTCAAGAGGTGTTTACACTGCGGGTAAATTATGATAATCAGAAACCAAATAAGAATTTCCTTATACTATGACGAGTAAATTGAAGTCTTGAAGCGGCAAGCGAATATACATATATTCACGTAGTAATTGCGGAAGATCGCCCAACCGGTACACTCGCTTTGTAAATTTAGGTAAAGATCTTCCAATCTAAAAATGCACGCCCTTCATACTAAAAAAATGATTTTAATGTGTGAAAGCGTATCTTTATTACAATTTTTTACTAATATGTTTAAGCTATTTTTCTTTAATCTCAATCTGGTCCGTGCACTCATTGGTCAATTAATAGGACGACCTTGACAGGTCGTCCTATTAATTAAATAGTGACCTGTCACTGTGAATGCACGAATTGTATGACTTATTAACTTATGCACTGGTTGATCAACAAATCTGGCAGTTCGCGTTATTTGTACCTTTTATCGAAATATTATTGGCTTATAAAAATTATATGTACCTATGCAGTAAAATAAATGTTTATTTCACCGTCATTTCAATAATTTTATGCTTTATAAATATAAATTGTAGTCATTGTTATTTGATTATTATTCGGTTTCCTTACAATATCGCGTTCAATGTTCTTTTAAAATCCGGCTCCAAGGAGTAAGAGAATTGATTCATTTCATTTTATTTGAATTTGAATAATAATAATAAAATAATATGAAAAATAACGTTACTATGACTTAAAACAATGATAGGTGCGCTTGTTATCCAATTAATAAGCGCGAATGAAATACCAGTCATATTTTAATCTTAAATAGATCGTTTGTACTTAAAAAAATGCTTTGCCACGAAGTAAAATTTAGATTTGTACATTTTAAAAAGGCAAAAGGGCGCGGCTCAGCTAATAATCACAGAATCGGGTTTCTCAGAAGTGCTGGTTTTCAGTCACCCTCTACTCCCAAAGGTTACGGGCGGGACTTTTAGTGGGATATGGAAATAAATAGACTAACAGATATCATCATAGACTAATCGGATTTTAGTTAGCCAATCTGTAAAAAAAATAACTGTGTTACATTTAATTACATTCGTACACATCTAAGTTAATTACAGTGTGTAATAAGCTGAATGTGCCACAGACTTGATTTAACAATGGTGAGAATTGTGAACGCAATATTTATTGTACCTGAATCTAATAGTTTCTCACAGCCGTGACGCCCACTTAATTGAGATAGAGGGCTTCAATGATCAGAAAATCACCCTTGAGGGATAGGGCTGAAAAATGGCCATAATTTGGTAACAAAAGGGAACAATATAATTTCATAGAAACGGTTCCAACTTCAACGTCCCTTCAAGCCCACTCCTAATACCAACTAGTCGAAGTTGAGCTCTGCCGATCTTTTCACTCTTGTTTCAAAATACGGGAACGTGTTTTCTCTTGTATTCTGAAGGCTCTGCGGAAGCTGGTTACGTCGTTCCAATATTACCGAGCGCGACAAATGGTGACTATATGTGAAATGATGATGAAGTATGGTTTTATCTCACAATAGGCCCATGATTAGGTATTCTGCAAGTTTCAAGCCTCTTCGGCTTGAAGCCCATGAGGTCAGGGATAGGCTTCAAAAAGAGAATGTTGTCGTCATTAAACCCTAATTAATTAGGTATGTAGGTAATGGATGTGGTCTTAAAATATAAAAAGGCAGGCAGCAAGAGGAATACAGAGTTAATCATAAAAAGTTTTTGCCGGGATGACGGCGAGTACCGTAATAAAATACTAAAACTAAATGTTCCCAGCGCAGCGCCATTGTTTTTATTCTATACTACGTTGTTTTGCTGTCCGTATAGAACCCTCTCCGTCGAGAAATCCTTTCTTATTTCACTCAATATTATCTCCCGGGAATAAGAAAAAACTTATCGCGCATAATTTATGGTAATTTATGTAACAAACCGCCCCCGGATCATTATTATTCTGGAGTTTATTCCACGTTGATTTGATAACTGCTGCCTTCCGGGGTTTGTTATGAAACTGTTATGGAAATTCAGATTTTTCCCGGATTCAGTAAGAGGCGGAAGTCCTGTGTTAAGGAAGGAAGAAGGTTATTTTCTTGGTCGGCAATTTGTATGTTTCAAATTTTCGAGTAGCTATATATCTTCGTCGCGACTGCGCAGCTCGACAGAAGAGCATATTCAAGCGGCTATGAAATATGGCGCAATGCTTTAATCTATATTACGTCATATTTATATTAGCTTTGCAAATGGATACTACCATTATTAAGCTATGAGAGAGAGAGGATAGGAAAAAATACAGAGCAAATTATTCTGGTTAGCCATGACCCTCAGTCATGACGCATCGACGAACAATTTTGAAAATGTAAACTTTTTGAAGAAGTGGGAGAACAGGAAAGATGACAGAGTAAAGTTTTCTGGTTTGCCACGACCTTCTGTTATGAAGCATCGACGATGAAAAAGGACCTATATTATAGGCCAGAATATTAGCGATTTCCCAATGCAATAACAATAACAATGTATCTTTAACTTAGAAGACGTACAAAATGGGATTTTGGTGAGGTGTTTTGTTACTATATCTTAATTTAGAGATATATATATATATCAAACAGCAAATACATACACCATATGTCCTCGTACGTGTGTTCCGAAAATTAGATGTTAATAACTGGTAGGAAGCAAACGTGCTCAAACATTAGTCATTATGAGAAGTTGGCGCTAATGTCCGGAGTTTGTTGGAAATTTTAATGCTGAATCATTTGTGTGTGATTTTAACGGTAGTGACATCGTTTATCTAAAATCATGATTAATTAATAGATATTGTATTAACGTTATGGGTAAGAAACTGTGATTATACGCTACAAATCTCTACAGACCTATCCCTTTGCCCATGAGGTAACGTTAAATTGAAATGGCGTTAAATATACCCAGATATTCAACGCTCTGCCTCCCATGGATATTGCTAACCCACTGGTTGAGGTATTCTATTGAGAAAGATAGTATCGTAATTTTGAAGGTGGTGGAACCACAACCATACCTTTGAAACACACGTATATAGACACCTGTTATAAACGGAACGTCATTTTAATACTGAATCGAGAGTGATATTTTCATCGGAAATATCATTACAATTAACGTCATTTTGTGTAGTCAAAAAAGTTCTTTTACTTTGGCTTTCTTGGCGGCTAATGCTTCTGAGGCGGTACGAAGGGAGCCGGGTCAGATAGCAGTTAGTGTAATAAACACATATCTTCAAGAAATATAATAAATAAAATAATATTTGAAGGTGGCAGAACCTTTGATAGTTCGACTCCGGATGCACCACACCTATTTCTGCCTTATAACAGTAGAGTTCTTGCTGCTGTGTTCTGGTTTGAGGGGTATCGTCAGGGAGACATATTTAACCGAGGCGTTCCAACTTAGTCCTCAGGGGTAGCAACGCATTTGTGGTCGACGTAAGAAATAACTTTGATCCTATATTGGGTAGGGTACAGATTGGCGGCAGTGAGCACTTACCATCACGTGGACTGCATGCTCGTTTACCTCCTAATAATAAACAAATAAATATTATTACGATATTCAATAAACTAAAATAGAAATTAGCTCATGAGTTTCAGAACATATTAATATCGCAGTGAAAGCATATCCTATGACTCGAATCACCTGATGCGGCATCGAAGAAGCTTCGCGCGAAGCTCTATCAGCTTTCGTATCGATTACACGCAGTACTCGTATATATGTTACTAACTTATAGGTGATCGTTGATCTGTGACTGTTTTATCTGCGTTACTAAAGCTCTTATTTTGCTTCCACATATAAAATACTCATACCTTTTTCCATGAGAATGTTTGATTGAAATGTTTCATAATTATTAATCATACTAAAGGTTTTTTAATTACAGGTTTTTGAGCATGATTAAAAAATTATTATTATTACTTGTACTGTGAAGTATGCTATACGTTATGTATTGGATATAAAGAACAGTTTTATAATGTATCTGAGGACCATAGGGCGGACGTCGTTGCTGACTTCGCACTGGTGGAATGCTGATAATCGGTGTTTCTCTACTATATTATGTACGAGTATGTTATATAAACCTTTCGCTTGAATAGCTCTATAAATTAAATAAAAACGCATCATAATCCGTTGAGTAGTTTTAAAAATGTAAGCTTGCATAGGGACGGAGAGTGGGAATCGATTTTGTTTTATACTGTGTAGTGATCACACGACGTGTGTGTTTTTACTACTCAAGACTTGTTCCAGTCAAGACTGGAAGCCAGAAACTGCTGCAGACACCGCCATCGGTACCGTCACGCCAAGGCCGCTCGCGCGATCACTTCCTTCCCGAATAAAAGAAGGGAATCTTTATTCCAAATCTTACTTAGCCCTTACAACAGAAGTTATAGCCATGCAGCCCTTCCTATTTTATTGCACCGTTTAGGACTGCGAATAAACGTTTTTCCTTTTCATTATAGAGCATGTAACAGACGAGTTTGTGTGTTTCTAATCAATTTTCGACCTTAACTTAACGGTGGATAACTCATATTCGTTTAACCCCAGGCCGAGGGTGTTTAAATGAAATAAAAAAGTGTGAAACGTTCGTTTTCGTTTGAACAATTGAAACAGCTGTAAATAATGTGTGCAGTTGATAGTCGATAAATTCTACGCGGTTCGTCAGTAGTGACATCAGCGCCACAACAGTTCTGGTTTAAATACCGGGTCTCTGATAAACTTCAGACAGAGAATAAGATCGATTTTATTTTCGTAGTTGATGTTTTTAATGTGTATTTTTAGTCAATGGGTCTTGTAGTTTACATTGTTTGATAGTACGATTTAGAATGATTAATTAGATGAGTGAGTGTTATGTTCAATATTTTTAAGATTATGTTTTAGGAAAGCTATCGTTGTTTCCTTTATATTTGTCAGAATGAAAAATAATGAACACAGGTCAACCAAAATTTCCTTTATAATTGGGACGTAAAAATCAGTTTTTTCAGGCTTAAAAATAGTTATAATAATGTAAAATAAGTGCAAGTTCTCTCTGAGTTAAAACTGTTAGCTTCTCTTTTTAATTACGTATAATGGATTTAATAAGTTTCCCACATTGGCTATGTTACTTAGATTTTATGTTAGACATACTACGTTATCTTTACGGGACATGAGTGTGCGCTTCGTAAATTTTTAATATCTTCTGAGCTAGCACATCGTATTATTTTTATGTGGACTATGCAGTAGTAACTTTATGTATACCTTACATGGCTTAGGGATATAACATCGGACCCTGTCTTCATAGTGAGGTTAAGTATCATCCTTCAGTGGAATGTCAGTGATATTATAATTTTTATGTGTTTTGAACGGACTTGCTTTTAGTATTTAAAAAAAACTGGGCTGCCTTCAGGTTTTGGGTTGCATTCTGGCTTTCTATATTCTTTGTTTTAAGGTTTAAGAGCTGTCTCTATTGTCCGTGAGTCATTACATTATCCTTAAATTAGATACTATTATTAGAACCTTTTACCGTTCGACTCCTGAGGCGCCACCGCCATACCTATATCTGCCTTATAACAGCAGTATTCTTGCCGCTGTGTTCTGGTTAGAATAGTATTGTCAGGGACACATACTTAATTGAGGCGTTCTAACTTACTCCTCAGGGGTAGCGTTTGTGGTTGACCGCGAAGAAAGAACTGTGATTCTATCTTGGGTTGATTACAGATGTCCAAGAGCGGCAGTGACCACATACCATCAGGTGAACTGCATGCTCGTTTGCTATCTCCCAGTTATAAAATAAAAATAGTATACTGTCCTTGTCCAGGTCGTCGCTTTATTTTATAGCTCACGTCAACAGAGTCATTGAACGGGTGGTGTCTTAACTTCTCAATGTTAAATAACGAACAAGAAAGAAAGAAAGAGAAAAGAGGAGTTCAAAGGCCGTTTAGCTATCATCACAACCAGCATCAACTGTTTAACGAGTCCTTAGGAGTAAAAGGGTGCATAACATACAGGAGGCGGGTTTGTACATTCAATTTACGAGTATGTACTACGCTTCGGTGTGCCTATGGGTGTCGTTTGTGAACACTATACATAAATATTATGCTTACTTCATGAAATATTTCTAAATATTATATTTTCATAGCGATAGGTGTGAATGTGCATTATTAACTGTTAATAAATAATATTATAGAGAGAAATACAAAAAACCTGCAGTGATCTCTCTCTGAATCTCATCCCAATTGAAAGACATTCGACAAAAATTGGTTTGTCTTTAATCATCATTTTCATCTGTATTGGAGCAGCGTGGCGGAGTACGCTCGAGTCCTTCCCCAATTCTAGCAATTCGATTAAATTAAAACAGTTATGCCATACTGAATTTACTAGTAGATTTGAGTGTGTGTACTTTCAATTAAATTTTCACCGACATTCTGCACACGTAGGAATAGAATTATTTGTTATCAAATTCATTTAGTCATAGAGACCGTAGTTTATGGAACTCTTCAATATCTAGAGTGAAAGCTCGTACATGTAGCTGGTAAAACTAAAACTGGCTGACCGAATTTTGTCAGTAAGCACGCTGAAATCAGTGTTAGTGACAAATTGTGTGTAATTTCTTATTTAAGTATAAATTTTAATTAATTTTATATTTTTTGACTTTTTAAGACTATATTCTACATTCGGCTATATGTTTTACGGGTATAAAATTGAATATTTTCACCTGATATTACATGGCGATATAAACGTAGCAATTGGTTTATTTTGAATTTTAAATTTTTTTTATACACACACAAAGAATAAGGCTCATGGGATACTAATATAGAATATAAAGTAAACGTAATTTGGAGTTTTAGTTTTAGTTGTATATACACTGAACAATACCCGAATGACTGACATACTAAAGTACTGGGCTAGGACTGTGAAAGTTTGCATATGAGTTTCTTTCATACTGTGGGTAAACACTGAAGTATTTATGGGCCCCTATTTCACCCTAAGTTAGCGCAAAAGGAGATGAAAGTTTGCACGGGGCTTCTGACGGGTGAGCATTTAGGAAAGAGTTTTGTAATATCAACCTTTTAATGAGGGGGGGGTGGGGATGAAATTCCGCGCTTCTGTGATTTACAAAGTAATCTCCTTTTCCAAGTGAAGCAGCAGGCACCGCTAGTTTTTATTTGAACGTACCATATCCCTAGTATCCCAATTGAGCCGTCAGGAGCGTCACGGCCCTCGTCTCGACGCCGCCATGTTTTATTGCTCCCGAGAGCTGTCAACGCAGGGCGTTATCAGTAAAACTAATCGCATCTGACGAACGAGAAAACTTGTTTATAATATACAGATTATAAATAGATATAGATAGATTCGGTCCAGAGACTATAATAGTGGAATTGTTAACGTAATTTTGGGAGTATTATCTTACATTTTTCGGACAGTTTTAGCTGTGAGAGAAAATGTGGGGATGAGTTCTTTAATTTGTCACGACAGTTTTTCGTTTTGCGTCTTAATACTATTAGTTGAAAATTAGAGCACTCTTTCGCAAATTGGACTGTAGCGAATCATTGGTTATGATTCAAATTAAGTTAATGGTTGGGATATTTCTTCGCTTTCTAGATAAAATGTAATTTTGTGATAATATTTTTTATACATATAAACTTGTGACAGCCGTGGCCGAAAAACTGGCCCATGCGGAGGTCCGAACCTCACAGAAGGTGCCCTTGGGTCAACCACAAAACCCCAATAGAACCGGAGAAGGAAATACGGAGGACCAAGGCCTTCTTAGGCTTGCCACAGAAACCCGGTGATGCTGTAAAGGCCACAAGGGCTAACAGCATCTTCACATTAAAAAAAGTGGCCGGCCAATGCTAATCTCATCTAAGACGAGACTTAAAACTTAGCGGAAGAACAGTAATACGTAATTATGACGAGCCAACTTAATGAAAACGTTTTAAATATACACATTGTGTATAGAGCTACAATTTCAATTATCCACACTTGTATTAGAAATGTCGGCACGAGACTCGAAGTCAAGAAGAGAAGGGTTGTGTTCGTAACAAACAATACAGCCTCTCTTGATTCCTTAGATTGCTCTTTTTGAGATTTCATCTCTCGTTAATTCGATTGTTGCTATGTAATACCGAATTAATTATTCATTTTCGAATCGTAATTCAGTTTTGGTATATCTCTTAACAGATACGTTTTAATATATATTTAAAACATCTGAACTAAATATACTGAAATAAGTAATATGCAGTTATAGTTGTACATAATGTTTTTTTTAATGCAAGTTGATGATATATAAAATAATTTGACGACATCCAAAACTTCAAAATTCACCAATCCGTTTATGTTATGAGCCGAAAAAGAAATACACACATGTCACTTTCATTTGTTTCATTTGTTTTAAAAAACTTAATTAGTAAAAAATTAAAGGAAATTATTGTAAGTAACTAAATCAGATTTACTGAAATCACCCGATAATAAAATCACAGAAACTTACACAGTTGTTTCTAGCAACGTAGCGCCGTCCATTTGAACATCGTTACATCCTAATCACCGATAGGGCTAACGTTGTGGAGAGAATTCGATTACGACACGTTGGGACACAGTTGATATGACTAGGTATATTCAAAGAAATTATTGTAACTAGCCAAATCAATTAAAATCATCTGTAAATAATTACCGAAAGTAACATAGTGGTTTCTAGCAATGTCGCACCGTACATTAAAACATCGTTACGACCTAATTACTAATAGGACTATAACGACGTAGAGAGAATTCAATTGCGACCCCACCACCTTGTCTCGAGTCGCAGTATATATACTCGTACGTAATTGAAAAATGTAAGAAAAAAGACATGAAAACAGCTTCATCAATAATCGAACTAAAATCCACGTTAATAGCTAAGGACCTAAACAAACACCGTGGTTTCTAGCGACCTCGCACCGTCAATTTGAACATCGTTACGTCCTTATCACGGATATGACTATAACGACGTAGAGAGAATTCAATTACGACCCCGCGACCTCGTCTCTAGGCGCAGTATATATACTCGTACGTTATTGAAAAATGTAAGAAAAAAAACATGAAAACAACTTCATCAATAATCGAACTAAAAAACACGTTAATAGCTTAAGCACCTAAACAAACACCGTGATTTCTAGCGAACTCGCACCGTCAATTTGAACATCGTTACGTCCTTCTCACGGATAGGACTATAACGACGTAGAGAGAATTCAATTACGACCCCGCGACCTCGTCTCGAGACGCAGTATATATACTAGTACGTTATTGAAAAATGCAAGAAGAAAAACACATAAACAGCATGATCAATAATCGAACTAAAATCCACGTTAATAGCTAAGCACCTAAACAAACACCGTGGTTTCTAGCGACGTCGCACCGTCAATTTGAACATCGTTACGTCCTAATCACGGATAGGACTATAACGACGCAGAGAGAATTCAATTACGACCCCGCGACCCCGTGTCGGGATGCTAATGGGGTTCAAACATCTCACTGGGTCGGATTAATGACGTTTCGCTTTAGAAAATACGTTGAAAAGGCGCACATATCGTTTGTCTTTCGAAGGACGGGGCGTATAGTTGAGCTCGTATTATTCGCGTTTGTATTTGCCGTTTGGTACAACTTGATTTTTTACGCTAACGATGCGTTTTCATTTTGCTCTGCGTTTTTTTTATTTAATAAAGGGCTCTGTCGCAAGGCGGTCACATTCTTCCGCAAGGTCCATAATTACATAATATAACACGAATCAATCACAATAATAGCTGCTGCCTTTGTATAAAAAAGCGGTATGTTATCGTTATATGAAGAGCAAAATAAGATTTCTTTTTTTAAGTTTGAATTATAATCGATCTCATAAGTTTATATATTCGATTTGTATTGTTTTTAATTACATATTTCTATATATATAGTTCGGACAGTAGATAAAGTAGAATATCGTGAATATTATTGCAACATAAAATGCCAAAAATATTATCATTGCGAATTTAAATTAATAAAGTAACATTGAGATAGCTTAGATTGTAGAAAAGGTCTTTACCTTCATTCTGAACAGTGTAAGCTGTTCTTTTATCACTGTTCTACTTAGTGTCAAGAGTTACAGATGAATCGCAATTTAGCAACGTCGCCAAGTTTTGCAGGCGCTACGGCTGTAAATCTTTATGAGAACTATATTTAAAACTTTTTTAAATATTTTACGTTAACTTTAACACTGTAACACCCATCGGTTAATAGATAGACTGTAGTTTATTATACTGTAGGATACCAACATTATTATTACCACCCGAAATAACTTGGAAATTAGTTTCGAATGAAATATGAGTAATTACTTCATCGGCAGAAAACTACAATCAAGCTAATGAGAGTCTCAAGGTTGCCGAAAAAGGACGATTATGAGACCATTTAGCGAATATTTGTATTCCATATTTCGCGATATTCTAATCTCCCTTCTTATTCCGTTTATTTCTTCATAATAATGTCTTGGTACTTTTAACATAATATATTGCAATAGGTTTGAAATAAATGACTCACATCAATAGTTTCCAAATTATCACGATAGCTAATATGTTAAAAGGCGACACGACCACAAACATGGTTTCAAATATAGGTAATATGGAATTAATTGGCTATAACAGGTTATTTTGATAAAGCCTAAATATGTTATGCAAACCGCATTACATTTTATGTTACATTTTTGGTATTCCGCCAAAAATTGTGGCTTAATATTTCAGAATGGCTGTGAGTTGATGAATACGTAATTATTTTCCACAATCATTACCGCAGCATTTAGGCATGCCACTAAATGTTGAATAGTTCGTAAGGATGTAGTTCCTCGTTGCATGACCTTTCTAACAAAAAATCCCGCTGTAGATTCTAAAAACGGAGGTAAGTGATAATCTTACAATTCCGTGACCGTCTATTGATTGTAATAAGTTCGTTTAAGTCGCTAGATGATTAACACACAGAATTCACAAATTACGCTCAACACTTAAACTTACATTACAAATATACAGCCTATAAGGTCCGCTGAGTCGAGCGAATGTAATGCGACACATGCGTATAGATAGACCACAAATTTAGGCATCGGAAAAAAGTATGAGTCCAAAAATAAAAATAGATCAATGCACTTTACTCTCCATGATTGATGATGATGAGTCTCATCGGTTACTAGCTGGGTCTTATTCTAGACTATTATACCGTAGGATACCAACATTATTGTTACCACCTGAAATAACTTCAAAATAAGTTTTGAGTGAAATATGAGTAATTACTTGGTTGACAGAAAGCTACAATTAAGCTAATGAGAGTCTGAAGGTTGCCGAAAAAGAACGATTATGAGAGTATTAAGGGAACAATGGTTGTATTGCTTGTTTAGCAATATTCTTATTTTCTCTCTCATTCCGTCTGTTTTTTCATCATCATTCCTGCTTGTGGTTTTATAGTCACTGTTCAGTTTATAATCTATATTTTGTTTTTATAATATTGCATATATAGTCCGTGAGGTTTTTTGTCTATGACTCGTTAGTATAAAGAAAAGAAATAAATTAAAAAAAATGAGTTAAGAGAGAAGATATCGTTTTATTCCATTTTTTTTAATAATTTATCTCAACAAACTTCTAGGCTCAAACAGTCACAATAGAGATTTTGTAAATGACACATTCTCAGAGTTTACATACAATCCACCTGAATAACTGGTCACTAACGCTTATGAGCATTTATAATTTGTCTAAATAATATTGAAGTATTATCTCATGGCGACAGATGCTTTGCTACCGTAATATTTAATTGATTTAATATTTAATCTTCATGTTGTTCTTACAATCAGAACAGAGCCGTCTCAACACTGCTATTATGAGGCAGAATTGGTGTATATAATCTTGAACATGTAACCGATGGAGCTATGATAGACCATATCGATCTTGAATATCAAGATAGCAAGTAAGGGCCGAATTTAGAGGTGTGGAAGTCCTGGGGCAACGAATGAGCGGAGGCCCTTATTCAGTGGCAGATTAACATATTTTCCGCCAGTAGACTATAAAAGGTCTTCCCCTATTAATCTCTGCCATTCGATATCCTAGTTCACAACATTTAAATTGAATGTACGTGATTTTTTTTCAAACAAAAAAATCTAAACCAAAGAAATTGTGCCTTTCTCTCCGGTCCTGTAGCAAGTGTAAAGTGCAAGTGTCAGTTATGATAGTCCTCTTCATGTATTTCGTAATCTTGTATCTCGTATTCACGACGAAAACAAGCTTTCTGAGCGAGCTTAAGATGGGGGTCGTCTTAGTCGTCGTCGTCGTCATCTTTATGTTCACATTGATTTCCTTCAAGCAAGATTGTGACCAAACGCAAACTTATGACTGCATAGAAAGGGGGTTTACGGACTTAGCCAGTATCTTTGTTCCCGAGATGCAGTGATCACTTAAGATCAGGTGGCCTGTGCACTCGGTTTGCTATTTTTATTACTCTTATGTAACATTAATTCATATCAGTGTACCATAAATATAAATCTCATGTGTTCGTATACGTTAATTTCCGGGACCAGGTGTGTGTGGCTTCTTGAAAGATGAGATTTTTGAACTCGAGAAGTGGCGGGGTAGTTAGATTTTTACTAAAACATTCCGATATGTGATATAGTAATAATAATATACCTATGCCTATGCATCTATAAATATAAATAAAATTGAAGCGTCTGTCTGTGATTTAATATACATACATATAAATAAAAAATAACTAAGTTTTTCAAGTGCATTGTTATATTTTTACTAATACCTTAAGAACCATTTTTGAAATTTCTGTCTGTCATTCTGTTTGTACTGTCTCTGAAACGGCTGAATCGAACCGATTTCAATGAAGTTTCGCACAGATTCGTAATGTTGTCCAACTTAAAATGTAGACTATATTTTATTTCATTCTAAAATGTAAAATATCTTTCTAAAATGGCAAAGTCTCTTCCAACAAATGTTAGGTAAACTGTTGGTAACACGCCTACCTAACATAGATAACAGAATAGATGGCGGTGTGTTTCGATTTAACCTGTTAGTAGGCCCAAACTACTAGGGACAGGAACAGAGACGGGGGGAAAATGATTCGGAGGCGGTACGCAGAGAGCCTTGTCAGCTAGTTTTGAATGTGAGTTATTGTACATTATTCTATAAACACCTCACCACTATTACCACCTCTATTATTTTCGGGCAAATAAATTATCAAATCAATAAATTGCAATTGGTTTTTATAACGACGATAATTATAACGTAACGTTTTTCCGAAAAGTGGGATAGTCAATCGAGTAACGATAAATCTACATTTAGAATATATCATCGAATATAGAAAGAAACAAAATGGTTTCTCACCTGCTGCTATCAATCTTCTCGTTATCTGACAGTTTGGGATCTTTCAATTCCTTCATGTAACATTATCAAAGGCAGTCTGCTAGAAATGTCCTGTTTGATAAGGGTTCTGTTTAATAACTTAATACAATTGGCGTTGCAAACCATTCGTTAGAGTAATAATTGGTCGGTTTTTAGTAAAATGTAATATTTTTTACAAAATTGTATACGATGTAATTTGGAAATCATGGTTATATTTTAGTCCTGAGTGTTTTTAATTCTAATTTACTTCTTTAAAGTTAAGTCAGGTATTAATAAAAATAGTATAAGATTTTCTATTTAATCCGGTTTTTTGGCTACCATGTTAGCTACTCGTAGGTACTATCTAGGTATTCGCAAATCTGCAATGTCATATCCTATAAGAATCAAGAATAAAATGTTTTTATTCATTATAAGATACACGAATACACTCAATGAACGACATATACATTTCCATTAGTCAGTGGCCATCAGCTTTCAGCGCCTTCAGGTCCTCAAGCCGTGGGAGCCCGGGAGAAAAAAGCCAACGAAAAAAATCAGAACATCGTCGCTATTCTAAGATACACATCCCTGTATCGGTTATGATGTAGGTGCGTGTGGTATGTGGAGAGTGTGATATATAATGTGTGGTATGTGATGTGTATGTTTATATGTAGTGTAGATGCTGGTAAGGCTCAAAATCAAAATGCAACCCCAGGTGGATTGTACGTATAACACGCCGTTTCCTATTTGCTGCCGTATAAAATTCATACCTAAAGATTACATCGCAGGCTGGCGTGTAGCCAAAGACTTAAAAGACGGGTTCCGGTGCACTGGGCGTAATAACCATTTGTGTCATATTGCCTCTTCGCTTATGAAAAGATTAGTCGCAGGCATTCGTTTCGGGTGAACGGTTCCTTGTATGTACGAGAAGTTGAGTATGGACGCGTGGCGGCGTAGATAAGTTTCTAGATCTGCAGGCTTAGCCATATAAACGTTTCTTTTCTATTCCATTTCTACGATCTTTATCGTCTTAGCTTTCGTTCTGAATCTTAAAAACACGTAGCGTTAGCGATTGTCCAAAGTGTGACTTGGTTAGCATTTTGTACGGGATGAGGCGATCTAGCCTTAGAATAGATAAAATTTTATTCTATTAGACTGAACGAATAGAGAACTTGTAAACATGGCTACGAGTTTTTATTTCTTTGTTTAGACCACGTGACATAACGATCGTACCTTGAAGCTACATACTATTACATTAACTCCTATGTTTTAAATGTAACGCGATAACGGCGGTAAATGCCATTTACAAAGAATATTTGTTAAGAGCAATTTTTTAATTTTAAAAATAGATTTAGATACATACTACAAAACATAAACAGTAAACAGTATATTTATGTCACCGTTAAAACCTTTAAAATGTATTAAAGTAAAAATTACATGTTTCTTTACAATAGAAAACATTTTATGACGTTAATATTACTAAATATATCATCTTAGTAATATATAGGAACGACGACATAACAAGTACTTAATACACATATATATATACATAATTTTTCTTTCAGCTTTGCCGTGGGGGATAAAAATTTATTGTAGCAAAGTACGATATGTCATAACTAGGGGTGTGCCCCGACATCATTGGAGAGCAAATAAAAATATGATATCGGTCGTTATTTCCAGAAATGGCTGTACGATCAACCCCTGTTGAAAAAATATAGTATATTATAAAAATAGTATATATAGATTTTAGGAAGCTTTCATTCCTATTAAATGATATATTAACTTAATTATTATATATTATATGATATTTATATTCAAAGTTCTATGGACTAAGGAAGTCTGAAGACTAGTCTTAATTTCTAATAATTCTGGACTGTATCATTTATTTATTCTTGTTTCGCTACTGACCCAGTTAATAACCATATTTTCAGGATCCAGTAAACTTTAGTATAATACAACTATTTTTGTAATGGATCATGGTATTGATATCAATTTTTTTGCTATCATATGATATCACGATATTATGACAAGGAATATTTTTAAGCTGATATAATAGTCATATCGATCTAAAATATCTAAAATACTCGTATTCGAGCTCTGGGACAGAGGGTTGCAATACATAATAAAGAGGCCACTGCAGTTTAGACAAATAGATGCATTTGGCAAGAGCAGCAGAAAATGCAGTTTGCATGGTTGGAACGTAACAATAGGCCAGCCGATGCATTGTTATCAAAACATTTGTGTTGATGTCGAAAACGGTGGGATTTTTCTAAAATCATTTAGCGGCTATTTCGAGCGGCTTTCATCCACGCTATGTTCAATTGAGATATATAAAATCAGCCATGTTTCTTTAAATATATAAATTAATTATAAAGCAAAAATAATATCTGAATGTTGTAAATAATATCTGAGGATAATAAAACAAAGTAACATAGGTTAATTATTATGTTTTAGGTATACTGAAAATTACAACGGTAGGACCCGTAGTAGTAGGTATACTACTAAAACACTAAAAATCAATAGGTGGTCTTATAGTTACCGAGTATGGCTTACTAAGTGTATCCAATTTCACCGCAACTTTGTAGTGTTGAAGGTAGTAGAACCTTTTACGGTTCGACTTCGGAGGCACCACCACTATACCTTTTTCTGCGTTATAACAGCAGTGTTCTTGCTGCTGTGTTCTGGTTTGAAGGGTGTTGTCACGGAGACATACTTAAAGCGTTCCAACTTAGTCCTCAGGGGTAGCAACGTATTTGTGGGCGACCTAAGAAAGAACTTCGGTCTTGTCTTGTTGATTACATGTGTTCATGGGCGGCAGTGACCACTTATCATCAAGTGGCCTGCATCCTCGTTTGCTATCCCCCAGTTATAAAAAAACAACTTGCCTGTAACGGATAAAATGTAAATTTTTTCCGTAAATTTTCATAAAAATAGTTGATAGGAAGCAAAAATCCATTTCTACGTAAATTAATGCATCAGCGCTTTGTTTTAAATACCATTTGCATATAACGATATATTGTTAAATAACAATCCGTGTTTTGTGAATAAATTTAACCAGCCCCATGAGTGTTTCATACATGGATATGTTCATAAAAACTGCCATTATTAAA
>DWNJ01000099.1:0-19695 GCA_018250275.1 Udranomia eurus | reverse complement strand
ATGTTTTTGACGGCACATCTTATCATTCCGTATGATTATTATGTTTACACCGTTATCTGTATTATTCTAAAGACCGGGAAATAATTACATATATATTACGTATCATGGCTTATGTATAGGTTATACGAAAATTGACAGCTACGCCCTAGCAGGTGCAGTTTCCAAATGCCACTATACAATGTAACTACTTTGTATGCTTTATAGAACTTTGAAACCCTTACATTATTTCAGTTATAGTTTAGACCCATCGTCGTGTTATCTACATTTGTGTGCTAGATACATAGTATAAAGTACGTATTCCAAATCTTATGAGAATATTAATACAATATTTAATTATTTTTTTATTTCTTTGTTACATGAGTTGTTTGCTATAAAATGTACCTAAGTATATTGTAAAAAATAATATACAATTTTTTTACGAAACAAATATAATATGTCTGTTAAAATCTATTTTGTTAGAATCTTAAGCATTGTTGAAGTAAAATAATATGCCGCTATCTCAACACCTACATACTACTAGTATTGAAATAGACCAATACAACGAAACCATAACCATAACTAATATTTTATTATATGGAGTATTATGTATGGCATATATTTATATTATGTATCCATCTACATTGGGTGTTTTTCCTTTATTTTAAATACAATTATTATTCAAAGACAACACCTATAATGGCTACTATGTGCTAACTTTTTAACGCGGTATTAATGACCACAAACCAATCAGGGCATAAAGGTTTGTATAAAAGATAAAGATTAAAGCTATAGAGGTTTAATGACAGGCAACATAAGCCTAGAAATCTTGCAGGTTCCAACCCATCACTGACCGCACGGTACTTTCTATAAGGTGAGTTTGCGGTTTGACGCAAACTCATATTCAATTAAATGTATAAAGAGTCATAATAAAGGCTGTTGATTTTATAACTATAGTCGCGAGTCTATACTTATATTATGAATTCGAAAGTAGCTGTGTCTGTTATCTTTTTATGCTTAAACCGCTGAACCAATATGGTTAACTTTTTTCCTGGAGCCAGTTTTTTTTACGTCAAGAAATCCCCACGGATACCCTTCCGCCACTGGGCCGACGAAAGGGTTATGTGGGACTCGAACCCACCAAAACCTGACGGTGTCCAACACGCCACTACCGGGCGGAGCCGCGGGTATAAGCACCTCAGGGAAAATGATTTTGAAGTTTTATCCAGCAAATCATCCTTTAAAAAGGTGAATGTTCTTTTTGTTTGAGGAATTTCACAAAATACTATTTATGAGAGAAAGAGTACAGTTGGGCTAAAGCGTTCGTAGGGTAAAATAGATTTTTTATGGAATTTGAATTTATTATTCAACATAGTTACCTTGGAGTGCGATACAACGATTATAAAATTTTAATAAATATAGCGGTTATAAAATATTTTCGATACCATTTTTATAGTACCATTTGTGTGCCCCAAAATAGGTCTTAGTTTCGCCAATGCACTATGTTTGTAGGCACTTTTCTAGCTTAAGTAATACTCCTTCATATTCTTTGTATTGCAGTTTTCATATGGCGTTGATGTTTTTTTATTGTAGAATATATAAATGACAGACACAAATCTTATCGGTCAAGAAAAATGTAGTAAGTTAACGTACGAGACAATTTGTCGAAAATGTAATATAACTATTATTATTATACGTGTTCATATTTATTTAAATATATTCGATGTCCACCGATCAGTAATAAACATTATTTATACTGTTAAAGATACGGTAAATTAAGTTCAGTCTATTCCTGTAGAATAAAATCGTACAAATTATGCAAATAAATTAAGAGAATCCATTTCAATAGAGATAAGAAGTCAAATAGGTTGAAAGGTCCTTGTAAATTTGAGTTTTTCTATATATAGATTATGCCAAATCGTGTTCTGTTCAGAATAAAGTTATTTAATCCGAATGAAATAACTATTTTAAAGATGAAAACAGGAAAAAAAATCCGTTCGATTGTTATGAAACTTATTTTATGGAAAAAAGTCGAGTAATTAGCATCAATGGTGAATTTTCACTGATCGCACTGACATCGGGCAAGTAATAAAGTTATTCACGTATAAAATAGTCTCGAAGGTTATTCATTTCTTAATCTACAAGGCAAAACATAGCTATTTAAGATAACTAATGCCTTGGGGAAATGTTGATATATTTGTGAACTTATGTCAGTATGTTTGGTGTAATAGTAAGCTTACTGTATGAGTTGATTGTTATGAGTGGCATATTTAATTTACTACTATTACTGTTTTTTATTAATTAATTTATGTTATATTATTTTATTTGTGTAATTACTTTAATGTATTCATCCAATTGTTTGTCGGCTTATTTATTTTTAACAAATCAAAGTCATACAATATTAGATACAAAAGCTCCTAGCATCCTAGTGCATAGTGGCAATACATACCAGGGATGTAGCGGCGCGTACGAGATACAAATCAATTATTGTGACCAGCTTTTGTTACAACCTGTCTTTGGCGGTGGACCGAGACGTATTCCGTAACCATGGCAACCTGGGCGCATGTGAAGCGTGTAGAAATGATGGATTGCGTGTACTGCACGGTTTCATTAATGAGCATTTGATTGACACATATTTTAATTAAACATATTGATTGTTTGTCGTTACATTGCCCTGAGACTTTGTTTAATAATTAGATCCGCTTGTGGCTTGCACGTTTGAATGATAATTATGTTTACGTGGACAATATATATAATAGATTAGTGTATCAGAAGAGTTGTAACTTAATTTACTGTGAATAATTTTATAATTTATAAAAACATAATAATGTAGTTATGTATTATTAAGATTATAAGAACCATTTTTAATTCGTTATACTTATAATACAGTTTTTACATTAAGAAAAAAATTACATTACATTCAATATCTACTTTAAGTTAATGTGTACATTCAGTGGAACTTAATGAATATAATCAAAAAACATTTTATGTATCTTATATCCGATATCTTTATAACACGCACTTTGTTATTGTCATTAAAATTAAATTCCACGATAAAAATTAATACAAATAAATAAAATAGTATTTTGTAACGAGTCGAAACTCGTTGAAGTCTTTCGTATGGGAGATAATGTTCCTACATCAAGTATAATGAGAGGTCCGTAACGTGAATTATTCATATAATTAACTTCGTTTACAGTAAGAAGGTGTGTCATAACATGCTTGAAACTATAACAATTAGTACTGCCATATGTGGAAATTGTGGAATTCATTTCATTTCCTTTAAATGAGACACTTTCGGGCATATTAAACAGCTACCGTTATAGATATAATAAGATAAACTTTGGTGTGTAAATTATCAGTAAATGTATTCGTTATGTGTTTGTTTCTTTTGACCGCACACCAAATGTCAATTATAAAAATAAGGGATTGAAATTCTTCCTTCTTCGTAGTATCCTGGTGGAGTGCACCAGAACCTTAATTCCTGGTCATGTTACTGCTAAATGACCGCATAAATAATATAGTAAAAGGTAAAATCCAAATAGGAGTAATTGTATAATATCTAAAACAATATACAATATTTTCTGCTAGTATTATGTATTTTATATACTAATTATATTAAATAAAATTAACAAGGTTATATATAGTATATCACTGTATATTTTTACGTATTACAGAGAAACAATGCAACCATGCAATTATGACGCAAACAATCCCATTTTAAAATTAAACCACGAATTAAATCTTGAAACAATAATTATATGCGTATCGTTACATTTAAGAACAAAGTAAGTGGAAATACCGTAATTCACGAATATCCAAAACCGTTTAAATTTACAGCACGCACCGGTTAATTATATTCACGTAAAATATACAGAAATAAGTGCTCGCATATTTCACACCGAGAGTTATTGAACGCACGTTTTGAATCGCACATACTTTTTACCTTTTGTATTAATACTTTTGTTAACTAACCCTTTGCGTGGCTTTCTTTGTTCCTTGACTGTCATAATATGAGATTAATTAAAATGTTCGACGACCCGTATGGCGCAATGGTCCCCATGCCGGACTGCCGTTCGGAGGGTCCTGTGTTCGATTCCCAGCGAGGTAGAAATTTGGATGATGAGTTTAAATTTCTGTTGTCGGTCTGAGTGTTTGTGTTGTTACCTTTGTGTGATGTCCATGGCACCCACCACACAGGGAATCCTAGTGTGGGGCTATGAGTGTGAAAGCGTTAATTTAATAAAAGCGTTAATTAATTCTATCTATATTAGTGGTGTTTGATGTATACAATAACAAAGTTTAGCAACGATGGGCGAGTGCAATGGTTAACCCGCTACAAAAAAATGCCCGTTCATACTTCGAAGATACTGGCACCTTACACTGTCGAAAATTTGTAGGCTCTACGAGACGTTTTAACACAACAAATGATCAGACACTAATTAACGCTAGCAAACCCTCGGTTAGATTAAAATAATTTGGAATATCCATAAGAGTGCGCGCCTCAATCTATTATCTAGTTAAAGTATGTATGAAAGTCAAAGTAAAGTGAGTATCAAAACAATTATGAAATATATATAATATAATCCGAGACACTCAAGTGACATTCATTGTTTCTCCTGAAAGTTGTGGTTGTTGTTGAAAGTGATAAAATGTCAATTTAAAAGTTAGTCGAGAGTAAACCTCTTCGACGCGTGCAATTGACTTACGGCTAAGGCAAGCCGGAAAATAAAATCATATGAGAAACAGTTGCGTGCACGAAACATATGGGTATCAAACAAGTGTCCAAATGCGCAATAAATAACTTCGAAAAAACGACAAGAAAAAGTCGAGAGATGCGATCGAAAATAGAGCTTCTCGATTTAAAATCGGAATGTTATCACGAGGTTTCAATATACTCGATTATCCAATGTTACAAAACGACTAAACACACCTTCCGTGCGAAGTGGAACGGCGGCACGCAATGTATTCTTTGTCTTTTTATAATTTATACTTTCATTAGTCCACCCCGGTTTATTTATGTATCTAAATAAAGACACGATTGAATAAAATTAACAATTTCTGCAGATTGAGATGAAGGCGTTAAAAGGGATTGCGTTGTATTTTTTACAGACGTTACTCAATGGAATTAAATAAAATAAAACTCGAACGTAGGTCTGAATGCTTCTGTATGTTTCAAGCTTCGATCATTTATGATGAATACTAATTATTCCTTACTTATGATTAATAAGAGTTAAATCATTGTTTATAGTTAGGTTTTGGGTTCGTATGTAGATTCATTTGACTCTCTTTTCTATTTACATCTAAATTCTATCTACATATTGTAATTACATATCCTGACTGAGAGGTTTATCAGCCGGTCGTAACTCATTAAATCTCTGTTCAGGGTTTTCCATAATGTATTACCTATTAAATAAGATTTTTTAGAAATTGGATTTAGAAATTTAAAATAAACAAACGCAACGTTTTAGAGACTTAGGAAGACCATTCTTAAAAGAGTAATATAGAAGACGTTGAAGTTATAGTTAAATTCTGTCATTATAAATTTTTTATCTCAACCTATCCAGCGCAAGTCTCGAATAACAACTAGTCAACAACATAACACTTCTGTCCTGCATAGTTGTATGTCTACTAAATTTAAAATACCCGCAGAAAAGACATCTAAATCTACACAACTCCGATAGAACTCGTTGAATAAAATGATTTCACGAAATAAAACAATAGAAAACTTACAAGAATAGAACTGATAAAACCAATTTATAAACTACGGATACGACTTACGTTTGACAGTGCCCTTTGTTTTAAAATATGGCTCTTACGTCTTGCTCTCTCGTTGAGGTTTTCGATCGAATTTAAATCGTAATCCTATCAGCGTAACGCTCAGAATAGTCTCTAAAACATGTTTATATAATATTTGACTATACAAAGTTTCCGTATTCTTGTTAAAATTACAATCGATCATAAAACGCCCACGCACCGTTGTATAATAACTTTTGTCTTTTCCGTTTTTAGTATTAATTCACACTCTGTCTCACTGTTTGTTGTAGTCTTTTGTTTTTATTTATTATCTTACATTTTTATTACTGTGTTAACCCCCAAAGACAATGCAACACTGCCTGTGTTTTATGTTAAAGAGTTTATTAACAAATTTTTAGGTTCCCTCTTAGAGTTCGAGATAAGTCCATTCTATGCTCAATTCACATGACAAATTGTAAGTATTTCCTGTTTCGTGAGTGTCACCCAAACAACAATTGTACAGTTATCAAGAGACCAAAAAAGAAGACGACAAGACTGTCGATTTGTTTAACTTGAAAAAACAACAGTTGAAAAAAATATATAACAAAGGTGCAAAGGCAGCAGTGCTAGAAAATTTCTTTTGATAAGAAAGAAAAGAGAAAAGAAATGTTCAAATGAAGAATCATGTTTTTTAAAGTTAGCAAACGAGTAGGCAGTCCATCTGGTGGTTGGTTAGTGGTCACTGTCGCCCATGTAGTCGAAGTTTTATCTTGGGCTTTAACGCTATCACACACATAGCCCCATACAAGGATTCCCTGTCGTGGTTGCCATGGACAACACACAAAGTTAACATTACAAACACCCAGACCGAGAACAGAAACTAAAACTCATCATCCAAATTTCTGCCTTGCTGCGAATCGAGTCCAGTACCCTTCGAATGGCAGTCTGGTGACCATTGCACTACACGGGTTGTCAAATGTGTTGCTATCCTTGAGGACTAAGTTTGACTTTGCTCTCATGTCCTACAACGTATACATTTCACTTACTCAAACTCCAGTGACCACTACACTGGTCTGATTCCTTCTAGCAATAAAACATCTCGAGCCCAAGGTTGACTATCACTGGTCCGTTCTATATTTGCAAGTAATTAATTTATTTATATTTGTACCTCATCCCCACCTGTTTACTACGCATATGTCAAGTTTACTGACCTCTACTCTTTAGTTTATACTAGGGATGTAACGGAGGTACGATTTGAATTCCAAAAAGTCGGAACTTCCGACCGTTTTAATACCTCCGATTTCAGTTTTGGTTCCGAAGATTTTAAACCGGAGGTAATCGGAAGTCGATGTGATTAATATATCAGATAACTTGTTTGTTTCTGTTACAACGCCTGTACAGACTTTTTTATTAAAAGGGTGAAATAATTCTGGATTATTTTATTAGACTAGCTTCCGTCTCCGATAAACCTAATTTAATCATTATGTTTCCGATATTATCACTTTCGTAACATCCCTAGTTGATACTGTTAACATCATAACGCTGCTACATATAGGCTGGTAGTTTTTGTCATGCAACAGTCAATTTGCATCACCAATACTTAATTAAGCGTTAAATAGACGACGGTGTAATGAATACTTAATGTTTTACAACTTTATTGTAAACTCCATTAAATGCCTCAAGATCAACGCATCAAAAGTTGATGGAAAAATAGTACATAATTTTGTTCTTGTATGCTTATAAGTAGAATATTAATTGATTATGAGTTATTATTGTAAGTATGCCTATAAGTTCACAATTGATTTTTTACAGGCACACTTCGTACCGCCTCAAAATCATTTCCCTTTCCTCATCTCCGTTCCTGTCCCTATCCCTAGTAGTAACCGACATTTTGTTATCTAAGTTGGTAGGTAACAGCTTAGATAACACCGCCATCTGTTGGAAACTTATAAAATGTATCAATATTATAAGGCGTTGTCACATAAATTAATTGCAATTAAAATATCTTGATCATTAATCGAAATTAAATATACCCTATATTTTAAGTAGAACAAAGTTATATATCTATGCGAAATTTTATTAAAATCGCTCCAGTAGTTTCGAAGGTTAGCCCGGACAAAAATAATGACAGACAGATAGACATTTTTTTAATGGTTGTTTAGGTATTAGTATCGGAAAAATAATACACTACACTTGAAAACCCCTATTTTGAAATCACAGACAGATTCTTCATTAGATACTGTAGACTTAAGATATTAAACTAACATAAACTATTATTTTATGACCATTACTATTGTCTTGTAAATCATGTTAATGATAATAGAATATCGACATAATTGCAAAATGTATCGCAGTTCACGTGGGATTGATTCACAACTGGATTGATTTCACAATACCTATAACATTATCGAAGTCATCTAAAGTCTAAGCAATCGTAAATTATTGATTGTGAACGATGTAACTGGCATCAGATTATAATATTATTGCACACTTAACTTTCGCCGAGAACTGCTGGTCCTTGTTCAACTACATAATAACGAAAGAGACCGAGCGAGGTGAAGGAAAATACAAAATTAGTTATACGTCAACCTATATTAGATGGAAACTATAACGAACACATAATATGGAAAGAGTAAAACTTTACTACAATCTACCCTCGGGTATCTAGCCCAGCTACCACATTCAACATAGGGTAGTTTTAACACGAAAATCATCCCTTAAGAGTATGAAAAATGGAGTGGAGTTTTTCTTATATGAAGAATGAGCAAAGAGTCTGTTTGTTTAATTTTGTCATCTGAGCAGAGTCGTAGGCAAAGGTTAGTGCGTGTGTATATCAAGGTGTAAATACCTACGAGTACTTATCTGTGACTGCTCTATAAGGCCGGTTTCTTTAGCCATAACAAATAGGCTTAGACTTAATAACTTACAACACTTAGCATGCGATAACTTAATTCAGAATCAGTTACAATGCATCAGACATGCTAAGCTTATTATGCCCAAAACAGTCGTGAGTAACATACATGTTAACTTTAACATTCCCGTCTTTATTTACTTGCCAATTCAATTATATCTGTGTACATTTATACTCAGATTTAGGTACTTGTTCAATTATAGACTTAATGCAGGTTGCAGGTGAATATCTATATAACTACGTAGAAAGAAAATATGTATGTGATCGTTTCTTTTAAAAACAACAGCCGTTCGTATTTTTAAACACAGACACGCAATGATGAGTAATACAAAAATGAAACCGTATCTATATTTATTCATAAAGTTTAAAACAAACACAATTGTTTTTTGTTATAAGCTTGAAACTCCTATTAAGATAATTTATAGTAATGTCATTTTTTATATTTAGCTTAATATACGCCTTAAGAGGTGTATCACACCGAATGAGTCTAAAAACCATTTTGTGATAAATATTTTAGTGATAAGTCAATCGTGTATCTTAAATAAATAAATAAGAGATTAATTTTAGACTCAATACTTTTTTTCTACGAGGATATATCATTCAAACTACATATATACTACAACACAACATACGATTTTAAGTTAGAAAAGGTAAAGTTATATTTTAATTGTTGAAAATTAATGCAACAGTGTTTAACTTTTTTTGCCTTCTGCGTTCTCTTGCATCGGTATATTAATGTGAATGACTGTTTCATTAACACGCTTTTATTAGATCGACCTGTAACTAACTATGTAATAAAATCTAAGAATCTGAATTACACACAATTCTAATTGTTGTATCATCATGAAACTTGGCTATGTAGATTATATGACAATACAATATTATGTTATCATCGAGCTGGCCTGATGATGAGACTGAAAGCGTGTTTTTAGTTTTTTAAACTAGTACACAAACACACAGAGCCTACTGTATCAAAATGTCCCTTATACTATACAAATACTTCGCTTATAAATTGTTCTTAAATAAACAGACACTATTGCGCATATTATATCTGTTAAAGGAGACAATATGATAATCTTAGATATTCAATAGCTGAAACAGTGGTTCTCAACCGGTCATCCTTATATAGGCAATTATATGGACAGCAATGTTGTTTATAAATTAAGAATTTGTAGTTCGTAGTAGATGCGCGGGGAAACCCTTTAAAGGGACCGGATACTGTGGGCGCAATACCCTAAAACCCTCGGTGGCCTCCTGTGCTTTGTACCCGGAAAATCCGAGGAATTGTCGCTTTGAGTACCTGCCAGCATATCGCCTCATCAGGCACATCTCTTGGGTAAACTTCGTGGCTCGACCAACACCTTCCTGGTGTACACCGTTGTGAAACCACTCACAACGTCCTTCCCAGAGTCGTAGACTAGACGTTTCGAGCTCCCACTCTTATCACCTTAACACCGGAAGACCCCTTTAGCTGCCTCTTACGACAGGCAGGATTTACGTTAGCTATTCTGTGAGTCCCGCAAATACAGAGACCAGCTCCTTTTCGTGTACGGCATTATTCAAAATCCAAAATTCCTTCTAACGACCTAGTTGACAAATTGTTTAGAACCACTGGACTATAGTTACATATATAAATTATGCTCGTTTACACTGGACCTCAACGATATGTTCAATCGCTTATGCAACCACGACTGGGTGCTAAACAACAATGCTAGTGCCGACCACGGTGATAATTTAGCTCCAAATGAGACTTCTTTATTGCCTCACACAGAAATCTATATGGAATCACTGATTGCAATACGATTTCGCCTATAGCATTCGTAGTGTTGCTTGTATTGCAACGTTTGTTTTACGAGGGAATTGTTATTATGAGTGTTTTATGGAGACAATAAAATAGCAACGGATATTTAATTTAGCGCAGAGTTCTAACACTTGATAATGATTGTGTAACCAAATAGCTGCTCTTATTAATATTCCTGTCCTTAAAAATAATCGAACCGAACCGGTCGACCTAAGAAAGAACTTCGATTTTGGTTAGCAGTGCAATTTAAATTTTTCTTTTAAACTACCACGCTGGAAATATAACCTAGGACTAACGGATGTTGGCCATTGCGTCATACGGATCGTAAAACTACACAATTACATACCAAAATAACGCTACTCATGTAAGCTGGGGTAACGTTAGCTTCACACTCAAACCAGATACTGCGAGTGCAAAACACATTGATATGACGTATAATAAACATATTTGCGTTTATATATAATAAGGTTATGTTAATGAGCTATCCATATCTATCTCATTCTACTAGTACTAATCGGGAAAAGTAGGAACTTATAAACCGTTGTTGTTGAGTCGACTGAGTTTACAATTGCGATGGTAAGGCCGCGTTCAATTGGAAGATGATATAAAAGCTCATTGGATATCATAGGGGGGCTAATGTTCATCTCAACGATTAATATTAAATAGAGCGTCATAAATCTATAAAAAATAACACAACTAAATAATTATTAACCGCTCTATGTGCGGCTGTAAGACAATCGTTGAAATGACTAGCATGTCATACTACAATAATTTTGTTAACCCTTCCTAAGCTTTAAAGACTTGTGTTAGGAATGGGTTCACGTCAAACATGCAATGGGGGTAAGCATAGAACCCACGATTTCTCGATCGTATGTCCGACACACAACCCAATGGGCTGTTGTCGCTTAACAAGCTAGTATTTTTTATAAATAAATGAATATCCTCAAAACTGTTCTGTAGGAAATGTCTTAAAAAATACCTTTACCGATATGACACAATGTTCGCAGTGACCACGTCCTTAGGTAGTCACCGTTCCACTTTTTAGATGTCCTCTTGTCCGTCCCATATAAGGCCGAGTCCACAGTGCTTGCAAAACCTAGCTCGACTCAACTGACGTATGGATGTATGGCAAAAAGTCGTACCAACTTGGAGCTTAGAATATTAATGATAATTGTTTTGCTGTAACACCGACCGGTGTAGAAATACGGTCAGGCTGATCTTCGATGGTAATTTGAGTTGCTTTAACATTCGATATTTTTTGGCATCCGAGAGTCATTGTATGTTAGAGAGAGCACGTTCTTGATGAAAGTTGAGTGGATTGTTTACATAAACCACGTGTTAGTGTTATTCATACGATGTTGCTGGAGTTCCACTATACCATACACTTCGGGGACTTTATAATAAAATGAAATAAAGTTCAATAAGCAAGAAAAATACCATTATTCTTTGTGTGTATTTTATTCATAATTTCATATCATTTGTTTAATACCAACAGTCAGCGAAGTAATTCCACATAGAAGTAAACACAATAGGATATGCCTAACAGACGGACGTCAAGATTTTTAAATAACAGATTTCGTATCAAAATCCATCGACGCAATATTGTACTTACTGTATTCTGTAAAAATAATCAATCAAAGCATGCAAAAACTTGCAAAAAATAAAAGTGAAAGCAGAAACATAAATGACATAATGTATTTAATCTGTATAGAAATAAATACAAAATTGAATTGAGCAATCAAAAAGCTAAATAGAATCAGAATCCATTTACGAAATCCGACGCATGACATTGTTTAGTGTTTCCAATCCGTTTCCTGCAATTACTGTCACACTATACTGACGGATCATAACTAATACTAATCCTCTTTCATACTAGCGTTCGATATGAGTGCCAGATTACATGCGGTCACGCAGCGAAAACGTCGGTATACGTTCGATCACCGTTGTTGTTGTTAATGTATTTTGGTATCATTAGACCGTCTATGTAAGTCCTGCTAGGTTTAACAGGGGCATTTGTACTTTGCAAGAATAAAATGAATTCCCACAAATATAGATTCGCCTAGACATACTTTTGCGAAAATAATATTATATTAAAGCCATATTTTGCTTATATTTTAGAGCTCCATATTAATATTGATTATAGAAATACTAAAAGGACTCTATTAAATGTTTTGGTGAATTAGACTGAGTATAATGAACGACATTCCTGCCTTTACAGTAAGTAAAATGTTGTCGGTGTACAAATAAATTACTAACGCACAACCTTAGTTTGTTAATACAATTATTCTGGCATAGTACCTGTAAAAAACGCCAACATAACAAATTCGATGCGTCTATAGCCAGCTTTATGTGTACAGTTATTTCGGTGCGTGCATCCCGCGGGAAAAAAACGCCACTACGAAAGGCCAGTGCTGCCAGCTGACCGGTTAGCAGTTACTTCTCAGGTTGTCTTCCTTTACAATATTAATGCCGCATCAAACTGCTTTATTGGCTCCGTACATCCGCGCTTCGCTAATGGCCTTATTAGAATTACGATACAGACGTTTCTAATGTGTTGGTGCGAGTAAGGAGTAGAGTGACCATGGGATTTCGCAGGACTGGGAGTTTAAAATCGACAAGCATTGTGCAGAAATATCGATAAATAAGGAAATGTTTACTTTCACTCGACTATTCTCTCTCTAAACAATCGCTCTATTCGATAAAATAATTATCACTGGTATCGTCAGAATCTTATTTATCTATTATACTACTTATATATAATAGTAATTATAATATTATTAGAATTCAACGTAAACAATGCACAATTAAAATAGAAACAAAATAACATGAATATCTCTTATAAGATTATTTCATAATATCATCAAGAACGTTTTATTTTTAAATAAACTTAATATTTTCTAGTTGTCCAGGCCCATATTATATAACAAAAATTATAATGCGTGAAGCTTCCGATATTCCGAATCTTGAAGTAGCCTCGGATCTTTCACTACAGCAATACGTAATTTAGTCTCGTAGCCCAAGGACTTTTCTTATCTGTCATAAGACGCACATGTCTATAGAAAATTATATAAATATATTATAGAAATATCCTAATAAAATAAGCGTATACAGACCCCCTTGTAACAAGTGGCCGGATTATCACCGGCAAGAGATTTTGTAACGGAGATTGTCCGAAGTTCTGCGGAATGTATTCGTGTGAATTCTAATTCGCCATTCGATTATGACACAGTGCAACTTTGTTTACCGATTAAATCTAGGCTTTTCTGCGTATCGCAAATGGCGTGGCGTCGTACGTTTGTTTGTGTTACCAAACGATAGGTGATTTGAGTTTTGCTTGACACGGACTCCTATTTAATACTGTTACCCGCGATTTTGCCGCGCTATATATTACGCAGAAATTCTGACTCTTTCCCGAATTACTTGACACTTATCGTTACATTTTGATCAATTTACTGTGTGCTCTTCTGATTAATACGCTCTGTCAGTGCAAAGTTCCAAGTTCAAGTGCAAAGTTCTAAATCTGTTTAAGAGTTTTTTGCGTTAAACAGTAACAAACATTCTCATAAACTTTCGCATTTATATTATTAAGATTAGTAGGATTAAATGTGTAGTGACAATTTATTAAATATTCGGAATGCAATATCCAGTATTGGCCCTATTATAATTTATGTTTAATTATATCATAATATTTAAAACTTTCGAGTAAAGTAAAATGTACGTATTATGCGCGTTTTATGATGTGATTGGTAAAGCTGCAATAGCCCAATGGGCAGTGTGTCGGCCTTACGATCGAGAGGTCGTAGGTTCCATTATCACTCCCCCATAGCACTACTGACGTGAACCCACTCCTAACACACATTGTCTCATTAAAAAATTATAACCACTCCCTGGTATGGACTGTTAGCAAGAAAAACCCCAACTCAATGATACCGATTGCGTCTTAGATATACAATGTGGACCGATTTGTAACAAACACTATTTTTGTTACGAGTCGTAGTATATACGAACGTAATAAGCCATATCGCAGTAATATCCTTTTTATAAGCGCAATCAAGTAACCGCGATTCGCACATACAATAGCCTTTCCGCGAATCGCTTACAAAACTTTAGGAAACCGGCAATTTGTTTGATCGTGACTCCATAAATAAGGATTTTACGTATTTATGATACTACGGACGCATATTGAATCCGCCGTATTACTTTATAATGGCCTATTGTATGAAGAACAATGAGGAAAATATTGTTGTCTGTTTATCTTCCACTTATCAATAATGTATCTCCTTTCTGAATAATTGTGGGCAAGGCAACGCGGAGTTTCTATAACCTTCTTTACACGTGAAAGTCACGTAATAGTGGTGCCTCGTTTCACTTCCATACGAATATATTTTACACGAGCCTACGCGCGTGTGTGGCTTATTTTTTATAATGTTTTTATCACACGTTTTGGTTGATGAGTCTGACGTTGGGTTTCGGTCAGTATTTAATGGGTGACCACTGGGTCCACTGTGATGATTACTTATTCATTGTTATCTAGATGCCGGTTGTGAAAACTTAACGGAGTTATTATGAAATCTTTTAAATAATATAGATAACGGTTAATAAATATAATGAGGAACTAGACACGAAACTGACACATAACATAGAGATCACAGTGACACTTCGTTACAAGCGAGAAAACTTAACACAACATACAACACAAACCAAAACAGTTGCGAACTCAGACCTACAACAACACAACACACAACATACCACACAACACAACACTACACACCACACAACACAACATGTTAACGGTTACTACACATAAAGCCACACATCGCACACTCTAGCCCCGTTCATCACTGACAACCATATGACTGACGTTTTATTTGCTCGCAGTAGGGCGCCCGCAACAATTAATACCACAATGGTGTAATGGATGGACTCCTTATTTCTGTATAATTTAACCGATATGAAAGATAGTTGTAAAACAAATGGGGATCCTACCTTAGAAATTGCCCACTCGGCTCGTTATGGCGTAGTGAAAGGCTATTAGAGGCAAAGTCAGAAGGCCAACGCTGTTTCATTTTTCTTCGTAATTGGGAATCTCGCAAGTGTTGAATGTGGCAGTTTCCTTATTTATGGTCCTTTTTTAAGAGTCTAAAGCCTAATGAGCGTTGTGTAGACTCGTGGTTTATTGGACGTGACGTCATTCCGCTCGTTTGTTGCAAAAACGGCGTAACACAAAAGTTTAGATTTTTTACAGTATAGCAGAGTACATATTTATCAATTTTGCACAAAAGTTTTATGAATAAAATTTACATCAAAAGTAAATTCCGTGTTTTATTTTGCAGCAGATTATTTGATGCAAGTTTGATTCGAAAAATTTATAAATTAGTAAATTAATTTGTATTTCTGGTTTATAGTACCTAATACGTTAGTTTAACTTAATATACAGTTAGTAGTCTTCCATCTTTTCTTTTATTTATAAGTTATAAACATTTAAGAGCTAAGATATGGTTAAAATAAACATAGTGAAATATATAAAATAGCGGAATTAGCCTAAAACTAAGCGTAATATCCTCTATTAGGGTTAGTTAGCTCAAAGTACGTTAAATATGTTATACCACATGTAGTATGTGTCTGCATATTGTTCATCACCTCAGTCAGTATTGTTTTTTCACTTAATGTCCGATCGTGTAACGCAACCGACAGCACTTCATATCATGTTAGACACGACTTTGACGAGTTACTATAGGAACTCGAACAAAGTAACTTTTTTCAACAAAGTTTCTAAAGGAAGTAAATCGTTAAATAATTTACATCTTTTATACTGTTTGATGGAAGCACACTGAAGTACATTAATCGTGTACATTGTTGCTTTTTACACACTTTCAACGACAGCTGCGTATTTAATTTTTACATAAATAAGGCAGTGAGTCAAATTCAACTTATTTCTTTCGCTTCATTAAAATTAAGGAAAACATCAAACATCAAACAAATTATATTTCTCATATTTTAAATTATGTATTTACCTTCAAATGTTACCTGTTGAAGAAACTTTTTTTATATTATCTAATCTCAAAAATTCATCCATCATTATTGAAAAAAAACAGTCGCTCCAGCTCTAACTGGATAATAAATATACGCTATTTTTTATCACAATTCACGCAGTACAGTAGTTACTTTCGCATTTATAATATTAGTTCGAATTTGTCAGAGCAATCATTAAACTAAACCCGATGCCACAGACTCGAACCGAACTCACCTACAACTGGGTACTAGAGACCCTACGATCGTAAACCAATAGTAGGGATATATCACATCAGTGTAACGATGAGTAGACAGGTGCGCGCATTATGATGATTGAGCCATTGTTTCCCACGGCCCAGGGGTCCCGGTTATTGTTGGTATTTTAACAGGGCACGGGAGTAGGGGCATACAGGAACTGGTGACTTATGCTCGTTGGTTCGATTATACGGAGGTATGCTCTTAGTAACGAAGACCTATTTTGCTAATTCAAACAAGCGATAGCGTATTACTAATCCAGTTATGCGAATGATTTTGAAAGAAATCTGCTCCATTCCAGATTGTAACCGAGGCGTTCCAAGTTAGACCTCAGGAGCAGTAACGCATTTATTTAATTATTTACAAAAAAACCTACCTTTGATTCATGATTTTATCTATAATTCCGACTTACTTAAACGTAAAAGAAGTCGTAACAATATCTTAAAGTTTATTACAATTTATTTTAGGTATATGAAATATTGTACTCAATACACAAGTTTTGAGCCCAGTAAAGGTAATAGGTAGATGACGACAACTCTTAAAAGTGAATCTATTATCTTAATATCTTGTTATTAACAGAGTACATATCTGCCTACGCCATCTCAGCGATTAAGCCTTCGTAGGCGAATTAAAAGCTTATGTAATAGGTCAGTTTACCGCTCTTTGTAATGTTTGACCGTCAGTGTTACTGGTATCCAATGCCCTCTGCGATGCAACAATAGATTAGCTCATTTGAGAATTATAGGCGAAAGCGTGCAAATGTTCTGTCAAGTCAAGTATGTACTGATAGCCTGATTAAGAAATAATGTGGTGCGTACCTATTTAAGATAGACATTTTGTATAAATAGGTTATTGGTTATATATTATTAATTCCTTACATCGATGACAAACTGAACGAAAATTATTGTTGCCTTTTTTCTACTATATTATTCAAGTAATGTAATTTGTATTTAATAATGAAAACTAAACGCTCGTTTTTGTGTTTTGGTTACATACAACGCCGTATTCAAATCAGTGAGTGAATAATCAATAATCCCCTATTTTTATTACCCTTAGGGTTACAACATTCGTTCTTATGAGACCAATTTCGGAGCCCTATACATTCAAGAAAGATTAATCAAAATTGGTCAACACTGTAAAAGCTATGCGTGATCTAACATAAAAAATATACGAGTCGAATTGAGAGCCTCCTCCATTTTTTCGTCGGTTTAAAAATATGTACCGTTTGATGATTTTAACAATGATCAAACCTCGACCGAACGTCATGATCCATTCGAATTTCGTACAGTTTTCGCTAGGAATTTTCCAAAATTTTCGTGTGGATTTTTTTTTACTTACATTGTGTGTAAAGGATGACATGTGATAAACCAGTCTATTACCAACTAAATAATTTCTAACCTCAAAAGCCCGACAATCTGTCAGTACGGACATAGAAAATGCATCCAAAGCCTCGAATGAAATGTACAAAGATGCCAAAGCGTAAACTACTCACTCATAAACACTTTCGAAAGTGTCACATTTAAAACATTTAGATTAAACGGCCAATAGTAAACTGATAGAACTACGTCATCCGCGTAGGACGGTTATGTCTTGATCGGTCCCAAATGACATATATAAGGGCATTGTTTAGAAACGATAAGCCGCGTAGGCGAGACATATGGCTCGGTTTTTGTTTATAATCTGTTGATGTCGTTATTTTACGATATTCGAACGTCAACTGACCTTAAGTGCTTAATTCATTCCGTTTAGAGAATACGGCCTGAGTGATATAAATAAATATTTGTCAATCGGTTATTTCTGCCGTATAACAGTGTTTGCTGCTGTGTTCTGGTTTGAAGGGTGTGGGCAGTGAGACATACTTAACCAACCGTTCCTTGCCATACTTAACCAACTTAGTCCTCAGGGATAGCAACGCATTTGTGGTCGACATAAAAAAATCTTTGATCCTATCTTGGGTTGGTTATAGATGTCCATGGCGGCAGTGATCACTTACCATCAAGTGGATTACATGCTCGTTTGCTACCTCCCAGTTATAAAAAAAAAAGTTTTAACTATATTTGCGAGATCGCGGATACGCGTTTTCGAGATAGTAGAACAATTCGTGGTTCGACTCCGAAAACATCCCCGCGACACTGTTTCTGTTTTATAACTACAGTGTTCTGTTTTGGAGGGAGACAGAGGCGTTCGAACTAAATCCTCATATAGAACTTCGACTATCTTGGGTTAATTACCGATGTCCATGGGCGGTAGTGACGCCTTACCATCAGGTGGACTGCATGTTCGTAAGTAACGTCAAGCACGATCAGTAATTGAAATGGAGCTTACCGAATAGATGGATCTAGCATATGTTTGCTGTGTGGTGGGCACGTTGAAAAGTTAAAGTTTGTCGAATATTACCTGTGTGCTATAGGAGTATGTAGAAGGTTTAACGACTGTCATAAAATAAACGAGAACGACTGGTTAACAGTAACAGGGCTTCCGAAGCGTATTTTTCAATAATAATAAATAATCTACCTAATATTATAATAAATACATTAAATGCCTTGTTTTAAATAATTTCATCAGTAACTCAAGCGCTATTCACGATTTATAGACGAAAGACATCGACACGAAGAACCCTACGTTTTGTTTATTACTTTATAGTACCCTAAACATAAAAGTTGCGGAGCATTGGTTTTAATTAGAGAAATATTAATTAAAGCTTCTCGGCCCCGAAAGTGTAAATTGTCGAATCAAAGAAACACTTGCTAATAAATATTATGAATACGAAAGTATATGACGTCAGATTAATAGCCATGAAATATCACAGTAACACTGTCTCATCTTGGTAGTATTCACGTTTGAAGTATTCTGGATCTACCAGGTGCTTCCATAAGACCCGAACCACAGTATACAAGTATAACCTATATAGCACATATATACTTATTCTATATATTTGTATATACTAGGTCACTTATTCGTTCTTCTTCAGGCGAGAGGTACCGTTAGAAAATAAATGTATGGG
>DWNJ01000098.1:0-19718 GCA_018250275.1 Udranomia eurus | reverse complement strand
TCACTTATCCAATTGAAATAAATAGAAAACTTGGTAATTAAAGGATCCAATAATAAGTAAAGTAATATTACGTATTCTACCTATTCAATGTTTAAAGAGGTTCGCTACCAAATTTAAAAATTGTCTTCTATTTAAAAGTTTTAGGTGCCTCTAACTTAATTTACTCTTAACCTTCCCAATACTCTGTATTACTCAAGAGATTGAGTATGTTAAACTTTTATCGTTACATCTATAATATTATAAAGAAATTTTGATTGAATATTTTTTCCCTACGAATTTAACGGCTGTTCTTCAATATTTTTATAGGCGCTTATAATTATAACAACAATATTTTATAAGTCTAGGCAAAGGAGGGTGAGCGTCAGCGGCTATATAAATAAAACAGTTGTCTTTAACGGCATACCGTGGGAAGTTACGTAACATCCGAGAAAATGTCAAATAACTAGCGGAACACTCAAGCTCTAGGCTTAATTAAATCGAGAACTCCCGAAGTTGGTTCAAACTCCTTGAGTAACACAAACAAACCGTAAACTCTGAGAGGTTTGAAGAAATCTTATTCAAGCGATTGAGGGCAGTTATTATAATGAGTGCAGAACTCAATGAAAGTGGAGTGAGATCATTTTTAATCACAACCGTACTAGACCGTAGAGAGATTCCTTCTGTGTTTTTTGCACTCACTACTATTTTCTTTCCAGTAGCCCTGTAAAGCTGAAAAAAGATATTAAGCTGTTACAATGTGTGTATATTCTTTTGAACATGTCCAAAAATCTAGAGACCCACTAATATACTGTGCATCTGATCTTATCATCTGAAAACTCTTAGTATTACTCAAAAACAGTATTTTTAAATATCTTCGTTCGCAAAACTGTTGTTCGTTAAATGCAATAATGTTCCTCGCGATGTAATTGTACCAACTAACATTGAAATTTAATCATAAACTTAATTTAACTAAACAAGGGCGCCAGAACGGAACAAAGCTGCAAAGTTGAGAGCGTTTGTCACCCTCTCTGCACGAGGACTTGCACTCGACGACACACTTTCGAACGTTATGTAACACTCAGGATATATCACGAAATACTGAAGTTATGAGTAGAAGTGAATTGAAACTAATATAACAATGCAGCCGTTAATGTATTCGTATTAGTATTAGAATTTAATCATAAACTTAATTAAACAAAACAAGAGCGCTAAAACGGAACAAAGCTGCAAAGCGTTTGTCACTTCTCCTCACGAGGACTTGCACTCGATGACACACTATCGCATATTATGATGCATTCGGGATATGTCACGAAGTACTGAAGCTATGAGTGAATGTTAGTTGAAACGAATATAACAAGGCAGCCCTTAATGTATTCGTAATGGAATTCGAATTTAATTATAAACTTAATTAAACAAGACAAGGGCGCCAGAACGGAACTAAGCTGCAAAGTTGAGAGCGTTTGTCGCCCTCTCTGCACGAGGACTTGCACTCGACGACACAGTGTCGAACATTATGTAACATTCGGGGATATCTCACTAAACTATGAGTAGATGTTAGTTGTAGCTGGTATAACAGTTTCTATAGAGTGCTACCAGTCTATTTATAATGCAACTTGTTTTTAATTCTTAGTCAGTAAGTAACATACGAGCATCTCTATTCGGGATTTGTCACCAAAAACCTGGTATGGTGTAGTTGGAGCGAAGACGGACTAAATTTGCAAAATAGCAGCATAGAAGCAAAATCGAGGGCGACTTTTGCCACCCTCTGTACAAGGAGTGCTTGTGCTCAACGCGAGGCAGTCGAACGTTATGTAACATTCCAGAACATGTCACCAGAAACTGAACTTGCAAAATGAACAAAAAATATTACTTAACAACATATAAGCATTGTATAATAACATATTTTTATGACTGGGAGGTATCAAACGAGCATGCAGTCCACCTGATGGTAAGTTGTTACTGTTGCCCATGTACATTTGTAATCACCCCAAAACAGGATCGAAGTTCTTTCTTAGGTTGACCACAAATGCGCTGCTACCCCTGAGTACTAAGTTGGAACTCCTCGGCTAAATATGTCCACAACAAAGCAGCTGTTATAAAGCAGAAATCGGTGTGGTGGTGGTGCCTCCAGAATCGAACCGGTAAAAGATTCTACCACCGTCAGAAACTATTATAAAGACGGTCATCGTGGAGGCCTAATTAAACTCTAGAAAACAAATAACTTTAATTGTATAACATGAGCGCTAAAATGGAGTAAAGCTGCAAAGTCGAGGGCGACTTTGGTCACCCTCTCTGTACGAGGAGTACTTGTGCTCAACGCAAAGCTGTCGAACTTATGTAACATTCCAGAACGTGTCCTCAGAAACATCGTAGCTACAGGTTAGGTAAGGCTGGACTAAACTTGCTAAATAAACCAAAAATATTACTTAACATACATATGAAGCAATTATAGGTTTGTATAGTAACAATAACACACTCATAATGACGGCTTAATAATTTTACTAAAACGTTATAGCTTGTTATGCTTCGGTATGATGTCTTAGCCACAACATATTATGTTGTGGATGATGCGAAGAAGAATTAAACTTAATGAGTATTTATTAAAATTCTCGCCTATATTGTGGCTAGCTGTGGATGAAGCAAATTATATATTTTAATAGTTCCATCATAATTATGAAATATTGAAATACTTACATAAAGCTAAGATACCTAGCTGAGGTACTTATTGAAATGCTTGTTGACATGCATTTTAATACTTCCAACAAAATTTGAGAGATTTTGTGTTAAACCAAATTTAAACAGGAACTAAAAGCTACATTTAATATTTGCCTATATTTATTATACCTACAATTCAATTAAAAAACCACAAGTTCATCGTTTTTGCAAAATTAACGGAAAGCCATTAAAAATGCGGCGAACTTAAAAAAAAATTAATAACTTCTATTCAACTTTGGAATGAAAAGCCAAGAAATACAACTATTCTCATGCGCCGTGTAAAAACGGAACCGTCTGTACACTTGGTACTTGTGCTAGAGCGTCATATAACGAGGCGTAGACCGTCAAGAGTCATGTTTTAGGCTTAATTGAGGCGAGAACAGACCCGAGTTGGCTGGCAGCGCTCATTAACAACAACAAACAAGTGGCTAAGTAGTGTCTCCGAGCCGCCCGGAGGAAGTAATCGGCTTCCACGGCAAAATACTGCCAAAACTCCTCTCAGAACACTGATTTACCTGAAAGTACGCCTTTGTCGCTCGCTTTCAATGTTTTCTTGGGAAGTATTTGTGTGTGCAGAGTTGTACAGTTACTTCTGGCGTTAATATAGAATTACATTTATATAACTTGTGATCGCGTGAAAACGTTTCTATTTGATTTTATCGCTTTTTAAATCAATAGAATATTCGACAGATAAAGTTAAAAATAAAGTAAAACTTTAAAAATTATTTATATAAAATTCAGTAAAATAAATCCTAATATATCATTTATCCTATTGAAATAGAAATTGAAAAAAATGAGTTTTTACTCACTTCAAACTACACAACAAAAAGTAAGAAACAACGATCTTCAAATTAGACTGTCAAAGTAAAAGTATAAAATTTGCATATCTCGCAATGATCCGCTCCAACGATTCGAAAACTCTTTTCAGTCACCAAAATTACATTTCATAAGGAAAACGCTCAAGTGATTTGTGTGTAGCTTCCCTTATTAAGGGCATTCGATTGAAAACGCTCCTTGATACAAGCAAATAGCTCTACAACGTGACGAAACTATTGAATGGAGTCCCTTGAGAGCTTTTGGCGCAAATGATCCGTAGGAAATTAGGGAATACGTTTACACCGTATCTCTTTTATGTTATGACGTGCTTTGTCAAGTTTTTATGTGTGCTTGGATATAAGGCTCAGAGGCTCTAACTAATGTTAATCTAAAGATTAAATATCTTTTATATTGTTTGTGCGCTTTAGAGCTTAATTACGTGTTTGGTAAATGTTCGCTATCGCGCCACCACCGACTCTGGGCTGATTTTTTTACAGGTGAGTTATACCTTGTTAATATTATGTATATATTATGAAATAACACTAGTTATGATGGCGCTAACCTAACCTAACTGTGACATGACTGTTTGTCAGAGGCTGGTTTTATTTTTACAGGCGAGTATATCTTGTAAACATAATAACTGGTGGTATTAAGATGGATAATGACCTTTTTTCGCTTTAAAACCTAATCGTGACATGGCCACCAGCGATTTCGAAGCTGATCTTAAAAAATCAGCCTCGCAGTCGCTGATCATAGCAGACAGGATTATTTATTAAGAAAATTTTAAAATTATCTTACGCATCTCTTTTTTATAGCCCAAGTCAGTAGTCACGCTTAAGTGTCATATTACACCACAATTTTCCGAGACCGTGAGGATGTATGACTCCCATGAGGATTCAACGCTTCTCAACTAACTCTCCCAAGTTGCTCGACATCAAATGCCCAACCCACCTGTTTAATTTAGAGATGTGCCAAGTCGTAAAATCATAATTCGAGTTAACTCGATTAGAACTCGTAACGTAACTCGATTTACACAAATCGGATATCGTACTCATGTCGTTACATTGAGAAAACAATAAATATTTAGGTACGAGACAGATTTAATAGCATCGAGTGTACGTAGGACCCAAACTCGAAATCGATCTATGCGTAGATCGATTTAACTCGATTTAATAACTCGGGTTGGCCCATCTCTAGTTTGCTGCATTGCATATGCCATGAATGCTATAGACTTCCTCAAGAAATGACCGGATAATGAGGGAATATTGAAACCCAAATTCCTCACACCTCGCATTATTATCCGTATGATATTAAAAAAGTTTGATTTTAGTTTCAGTCAAAATTTGTTTCTCAAAAGTGGCTTTTATATAGTATAGCTATAATTAAATTTTAATCGTACGCTATGCATAAACCCGTTATGCATCCTAATATCATTAAAATGAATTAAAAGACACAGTCTATTACAGTCAGAATAAACATACTTTACAGCACGTAATTTATATGTATTCATGTTGTACCCAGTTTATTTACGTAAGCTTTTAATGCTCGTGATGAAAACTGTTAACCAATTATCGAGTTAATTTAACTACATAAAGCTTAGTTTGTTAAGCTTGTCACAATTACTGAAAGCACCAGATAATCGCGCAAAGCTCATTTAAATGGCTTTCATGAACTCTGCCGACATTTTAGGCGTGTAAATAACGCATTTATGCCACGTGGTATATAAGCGAGTTGCGCGTGGCTCGGCGGTGTGGTAGAGATGACATTTGACCAACAAAGTTTTGCAACGTCACGCTCGTCAGAATAAGGCGATGCGTAAGATAGTGACAAAAAAATATTTAAAACTTTGAAGATTGCTTAAACATGAATAATAATTAAATTTACCAATTGGTAAATTTATCTATAATATAATAAATGGTATTAAATAGGAAGTGAATTAACACCAGAAGATATGTCCCTTTTTGTATAAAAAAAACTTTTGTGTGTCTGTAAAGAGTCTAAATTCATATCCAAGGCAAAATTATTAGAAAGATACATCTTGTGGCCAAATCTCAAAAAGGACATATTATGGCCGCCCCAATTAAAATTCTATAAGTTTGTAAGACGAATTTTATAGTATGTATTTAGTGTATTTAGCATGCTTATTTTACTTGAACTTCTACCCGCGAGCTGTATATTTTTGGTGCACGCGCTTTGAAGGGCGGAAACACTCGAATAAGAAGGATTCGTATAGTCTACGAACCCAGCCAAGTGCGAATAAGCGGACTTCACACATCATTGAGAACACTATGTGAAAATCACAGGTGTCTCGATTTTCCTTTACCGGATAATGTCTAATACGGAAGTAATGTCTTACTGTTTCCTTTTTATAGAATATCTAAACATATTAATAATACCAGATATTTTCTGAGTGATCGCGACATTGAAAGAAATCTCGTATCGCTGCCGTCTTTATTAAACGGATTCATTTTATTGCTTTCAAATTGAAAGGTAATGAAGAATGAAGTCGCTAAAATTTAATTATATTCTTTTACCTTGCTTTATTTCTTATTGCTTTGCCTTAATAATCGTTGTCGTCAATAGTTTCAGAGGAGAGCAGTAAAAAAATACAATTCGTATATGCAACTTAAAAACAACTGAAAAGCCTTCTCATGAAAAAATCACAAGCCAATAAATAATAAACATTTTAACAAGAGAACGTTTAGTACGTATTCTATGTCTTGTATATACAATCGAAAGTACAGATAAAACAAAGTTTTCCGTGCAATTTAACAATGCAATTTAACCGTCTTTATTTATGCAGCGACTGATTTAAGCGGCTAGTGTGATTTATAGGTTTAGGGTTCCAGAATACACTACGCTAAGGGAGGCTTCGCAATAGCTGCCAACGCCACAATGCAAATTGTGGTTTACGTACTAACTAATGTATCCATATGCATTTTTATTCAATTATAGTAGTAAAGGTATAGTAGTATTACAGAACTAATTGGGAAATAGGTATTCGGAAAACAGGTTTCGTTAAGACATTCGTTAAATCGTATTTAGTAAATACATGATGATACGTTTTTATAACAGTAACAAAAATATCGAATTATTTCGTCATATTAGAGTTCAATTCAATAAAAAACGTAAGAGCGTACCTACGCTATTACGTTGTGTGTCTTTTACCTAAAAGACACATTATCACGTTAATGTAAAGATTTCATATATTACCTATGCTCGTATATGACATCTCTACATTAAACATTCAATTTATGCATACAATCTCTGCCTTGTCTTTGAAAAATCCATAGCCAACAAAATACTGAATGGATTTCACCACTCATCGAAACGGAACCTGCTATTCAATAAAACAAATCAAAGGGCCACCGAGGACGTATAGACAAACGGACACATATGCACGTATAGGGCTCAGACAAATCACCCCTTTTGAACGTCGAGGGTTGAATTTGTCAGTGCGAAACATAAAACATTCGGCGATATCTCGTGATAAACTGCCACGCTAACTCTCCATTCCGAACTTATGCATTCTTGCATAACTAATATACCAAATATATGAGCAAGTGCAAGGCATTACGCAGAGGGAACAAAGTCCTCCTAATGACTTTTCCGATAAGAAATAGGTACCACGAATGACGGCCATTATCGCTCCACGAAGTAGACTCCTTGTAAGCTTGTACCTATAAATGTTTTCGTCTCCTTACTTGCATTAACATGGAGGAGAAAAATGTAAATGGAAAACGATTTCGTATAAAACACAAATATAATTTGCAGAGATCCGCGTGACCTTTTAAAATCTGCAGAGGCGTTCCGCCCCCGCATTTCAGTATAGCATTTGAACTTTCAAACACCCACGTGTCGTTAATTGCATTGAGCAAACCGATTGCAATATTACAAGCCAAAACTCGACTAACAGTACTATAAAATGAATTGTAGCCATTTGAGAATCTCGCAAAGTCCGCCTAACATGCGGCTACAAGTGTTTATTTACTTCTTCTTGCATACTAGACGATAAACAACGCGCCGGTAAACACTGAATCTCGCGATTTATAATAACAAGTTTAATATGAATGGTAATAGTAGTTTCTGGTACTATGAAGGTTACGGAGCGTAGTTAATTAAACGCTGCGATATCGTAGCATCAGACATATGTTCAGAACACGCGGACATCGATCGATAGCAGCATGCACTTACCGTGGTCATCTTGAAGTCAAACTTTCGCTGCAACGCAGTTTCGAGGTGCAGAGCCATTTTTTTATAGTTTTAACGCGGCCCGATCACGAATTACAGTTAGGCCAGGCCAACTACAGTATAGTTTGGTAAACCGGCGTAAGTAAAAAACTTTTCGTTTGCCGTACGTAGAAAACCTGCGTGGCGGTTCGCGTGTTCACACGGCCATTTTAGCCGCTGTCAAAACGTTCCGAGTTTCGCCGCTTGGCGCTACTGTCAGCAATCATTACGTCTGCGCGAAAATTGCCGGCAGAGTCGAGATGAATACGGTGTGACGATGGAAGTAAGCTACGGCGCGAACGTACCACCATGTTCGCAAGATTTCCAGTCTAATTTATGGGGAAACTTTTAATTGAGGTTAAACTTAAACGTCCATAACATATGGCTTTTTCGTTTCTTGCGCTACCAATTTGAATTTGTAGGCCTGTTTTATTGAACAGATGTTAACTCGAACTTTTAGGCGTGGAGATTTTTTTATAATTTGTTACTAGCTTTGCAAATGCAAATCAAAGCTTGGGGAGTTTTAAGGATATTTGTTAAACCGAGTGACACGAGAACCATGCTCATGATTTAGATTGTCAGTTGCCGTGAAATATTAAACAAATCGCTTGTATTATCACGACAAGTACATCACGAATATAAACTTGGTTTCGTTGGAGGAATATTCAGTTACCTAAACATATGAAGCGAGGTGCGAACTATTAAACTCGTGAAACTGTCATAGACAGGGAGGCGGCATTTATCTTATATTAACTGTCTCAACATATTATACTTTAAGATAATAATAACTCAATTGTTGAATTTTAGTTTTAAAATAAATGATACGCATGATACGCACACATTATAAACAGATATAACGGAAACCTATTAAAGTTTTGCAAACTTAAACTAACTTTTAACTACCGTTATTATTAGCTTGTATTAGATAAAGTAAGTAAGGATAAGGAAATGTTATGTTCTCAACTTCACTAAACCTTTTTCGCTAAGACCTTTTCACGCCGAGCTCTCGGGCAATGGAAGTGCTACGTGTCATTCGAGCACAATGCGAGCACTCGCACTAAATAAAGGACTAGCAATATATTTTGATTACAGCGCGTCCATATATTACGACAGACATCAAAAACGAATTACTCAGTCGTTATTACACACCGTGTGTTGCTTAATCTTGAGTGTAAAAAGTTTAAGGCGTTTTTTTAACCGGTTAGCGTTATGGGATGTCTGTAAAAAGTGGAGTGTACTTCATTTTCTTGAGTTTAAATTGTTATTTATTAATATATGTCTCGTTAGATTGTTAATAGAGTAGTTTTTAATTTTTCATGATCTAATTTTATTAGATTTTCATATATCCTACAAAGTAAAACGCTAGAAAACACCTAAATATTTCTTATAAGGTTTTTAATGAAACAGCCAATAATGACCCAAGCTTTTTATTGTACTGAAAGGGACCTATGTCTGTTAGGTATATACTTACTGGAAACTTTAATATATAGATTAATACAGAACATTAATAACCTCTAAAATGTACATTCGAATAACTGTATATGATTTCTATTTCAAAATTTCATTTGTGTGGAATAACATATGTATTCAAAATAGATGAATAACACCCGTAACTGCGTATGCAAGGTTTGATTACGAGAAGCGTCCAATCAGTCTTGGTCACAGGTCCTTGAGATATATTACGTGACGATCTACATCCCTTGAACGCGGCAAAATGCAAGAGAAAAATTTCGCTCTTACTCAAAATATTCTCGTAACACTAATTCGCACTCAAAAACTATTTTTCTTTGAGTACTCTAAGCAGGAAGGGTTGTTAAGCTGATTAGCGTTGTGTTACTTGGACTTGACTGCCCATAAATTACACATCCTACGCGGATTCTTTGAAAAAATGTTTCGGAGGAAACCGATCATAAAATGTTTGTTTATTTAAGAGCGTTAGCATGATGTTCATGTTAATTCAAAATTAGAAAACAAACACATTATAATTTTATTTAAATTCCTTTCTTATTATTCGTAATCGTATATTAGTATCTGTGCTTAACATGTTTCATTTGTTTAAATTGTTATTGAAATGTTTAATAGGCGTAATAATTATATCGGGGACCATACTCATCACACTTTAGAAGGGACTAATGGAAGTAATAAAAACATAACATCAGGAGGGGTGTTCCCTCGTTTTATTATTTATTTCCATATAAACTAATTTTAATGTAACCGCATACCACACGCTAATGGTGGAATAACATAAAATTCCATTATCTTATTTCTGTTCGGTTCTTAATTTACTGTTAGAACAGATTACTGAATATATTTAATATTCTAGACCATGTTTCCAATCTGTTCTTTGGATATAAAGTACATATAACTAAGATTCGTGATTTACAGTTATGCATAATTATAATTTATATGTAGCTAAAGTAAATAAACAAAATCTTACTCCCAACTTGCTTAAGAAACAATTATTCATAAAATATACTTTAAGTTTGAAATAACAACACCCTTACACAGATATACTCGTACAAGACAATATGTATGAACGATGACAATACGAGAATGATCAAGAATTTCAACGCATCTGCGACGAGTCCGGCTCTGCTGCACGAAATCTAATCAACTGAAAGTAAACTGAAAGTACTTAAAGTAAACAAAAATAAAATATAATAACAACTGACAAAATAAACGAAATCTTAATCAGTAATATAAAAAAACAAACTGTACTTTAAGTGTAAAATAACATCACACTTATACACAATACAATTTACAGCGGCTATGAACTATACGAGAACAATCAAGAACTTCAACGCACCTAGACGGGCCCGGCTCGGCTGCACGGAATTTAATCAACTGAGAAACTATAATATTAAGATGACAATGAAGTATTTATACACCCCAGCCTTAATAACTACCGACTGAGCACAATGGGATGGAAATTGTCAGCTTACATAAATTGTTGTATCGATTCTATATATAAACATAGATGTCTTATCGTAAGAATGAACTTACGCAAGAAAAAAATAAATTAACCAAACAAATATATATGTGATACGATGATATGTCTAATGCTTTAGAATTGTGTAATATGTAGTTTTTTTTATAGCAAACGAGCATGGACTGTATGCTCTGATCTGGTGGTAAAATGTTACTGCCGCCCATGGACATCCGCAATGCTACCCCTGAGGACAGACCTTCCTAGAACTGAACAGCAAGAACAATGCTGTTATAAGGCAGAAATAAGTAAGGTGATCCTGCCTCCGGAGTCGAACCGCAAAAGGTTCTACCACATTGCAGCAACCTTGCTAGGTTATATAGTTCGCTTGTACACATACGAGTATACAGTTATCATTACTATATCCTATATCCATCCTAAAAATCCTAAAGGGTCTTCTCATGGGTGTCGAATCCAGCGATGAATCGCAGACGTCATCACATTAGTTATATTCTTGCGCGATAATATTCTAAATTGCAATACAATATTTTATGAATCTGAGATCAGGCCGTGTTTGCTATGGTGTCATAATAATAAACGTGTTTTCTGTAGTTACATATTTACACAATTTTTAAGGAAATATAAAAACAGGGTCGATTATGTTAGTCCGATAAAAATTAAGAAAGTATACTTAATGGTCATTTGAAGAGTTTTACTTGACGGTGGATTTTAATTCATTACTGTGCAGATAAAATTGTTAAAACTTTCAGATTGTTATAATTATATAAAGGTATGCCTTATATCGTCTAAACAACATATTTTATAATATTCTAAATCAATTAGTTCTCTCTTTCTCAATAAAATTTAATCAAGAGTGAGTTTTGTATAAAGCATATAAAACGGTTTCTTATAATTCTTGAAAGTCAATAATTGCGCTAAATTATTTTATTTATTCCTGCTTTATGTGAGCCCAGACGCTTTATTTAACATGCAATTTGCCGCAAACAGCTGAATGCAACCCCGGGCTAAACTATCACCCTCACGCCATCTTGATTAGAACATGGTCACAAGTGCTTTCCAAACGCCACGAAACAACAATACTACACTCGCGGACCCTTCAATCTTGAACAACAAATCATCCTCAGGAGTGACTGTAGTTTGCTCATTTGGAAGAAAAGAAAGAGGGCTCACCCGATGCCTCCGTTCTTTTGTTGGAAAACGCGTTTGTTCTCAGTGGCCATTCCACTAATTGCGACCACCTCCATTGTCTCGCCGCAAATTAGACGTAAATGTTCGGTATCTCTAATCATTCCACAAAACGACGTTGCCATTCCGTTCAAATTTCACAATGTAAGTGTGCTCTTCGTTCCAATTTTACAAGACTTCAGAACTTCGTCTTTAGGACCGCGGTTAACATTATCTGTACCGTTGTTTCAGGTCTCATGTGCTACGAATAAAAATTTGACTGGTATTTTGGCCGTGATAAGTTTAATGGCTATACCACGAGTTCTATTCTCATCCATCAGAAATAATTATGTGATCATCAGGAGCATTTAACAGTGAACAATCATCGGAATACCCGTGTGATAAGTCTTATCAATTGTCTTATCATATCACTGATCTGTCAAAAGTTTTTCTATCGCAACCTCAACTTTTGTTTAAGTTTACAATATATATACTTTTCGACCTTTTTAGGACACCGCTTTAATGTAGAGGATAAGAAAAAAAAGGCCTTTACCAGTTGTGGGAAAACCTGTGCCCAACAGTGGGACATAAAAGGGCTGCCGTATGTTACTATTATAAAACACGCGTATTTATATCAAATTAAGATAGACTCAATACCGAATTACGTATACCATCAGGTAGTTGCTATCTATACATGAAATATTCAGTTTGGCGGATTCTCAGATTATTATTTTAAATTGCCATACAAGTTAGAGTAAGACACTGCTACAATTTAATCATGGAAATAGCCGGATACCCCGAGGGAGCGCAGTCTACAGCGCTCTTGTATTGTCCGAGCTCGTAATAATGTTTCTATAGTAATGTATTATAACAGCCAACGACAGATTTATTAGCTATACTCTTTTATTTTTATTTATTTATTGGTTCGTCCACAAAATTATAAAACTGTCAGTTCTTACAATCAGAGTTATAAGGTAATTTGTAATTTTTAATTACGGACGAGCACAGCATTTATCCCGATGGGTGCATTAACCCAACATCTTATTGTTAAAACATGGTTCAAATTTGAATTTGAAATGAAAAGCTGTTCATAGATGATTATTATAAATAAAATACATTCTAAGTAACAGTAACATAGCAATATACACATATAACAATAAAGATAATATGATTAAAATATGAAATAAAATGCGATATTAAATATGATATGATACTCGTAGTATATATAGGTAATAGGAAATATATTATAAGTAATATGTGTTTAGAATTTCTGTAAGTAAGTGGGTTCAGAATCCTATAATTTTTAAAAAATAATACGATTACAAAATCTACAAGGTTTACGTTTGTTTTAAGCTTGTGTGCGTAGTGATCATAACTCAGTAGTATCGCGTGCTGGAAACGATATCTCAGGTAAAACATTCTCTGTTCGGCCAGTCATGAGATGACTGGTTTTGGCATTTATCATGCGCGCTTCTATGCTTCGGAAAGCACAAAACGAGACAAGGAACCATTCTTATTGATATAAATGCACAAATTATTATAGTCTTCCGTGACATTGGTATCATAAATTTTATATCCATATATTAATTCTCTTCCCCATTTCTTAATAGAATAATTTGATATAAATTTACTAATATTACCTACAATTAAAGGTTCACTAGACAAGATGTAGAAACCGAAACAAAATAGTGCATAACGTATTAACTGACGCTTATAGAACATGTCACAGGCTTTAAAAGCTTATAACATATCTTTACATTTTATAGAAGCCTTAAGTACCTAATTTCAGTTTTCCGCATACGAAAAAATCTGTATACTTAAGTATTGTGTCAGAAAGACAAGTAACACCGCACTGCTATATAAAGCGAAACATCAAAAAATTATTCTCCACTGTTATTATTTCATGGATAAGTATTATTTCAACACTTCTACGATAATATTACAATTTGTTTTGCGTTTGTCCAACATCGGAGCAACTTACTATTTTTTGGCGTTAATTGTATTTTTTATTATGTATATTTTAAAGAGAAAAACTTTTTGACATCTGAGAATCTTTAAGCAGTACAATACTATTTTGTTGTACGAATAAAGAACATTAGTTTCAAAACAAATTATTTTCAGACATGTTCACGGCGTTTCAACGACGAACCTACTTGTATAATAATTATAGAGATATGGGTTGTTCAACATTTTATACCAACTGAATGGAGATAACTAGTGTTCATGACGTCTACTACTATTTCTACGATCGCGACAAAATCGTTCATCGCTTATCGTAAACCCGTTTCTGTCGGATTAGCCTAAGATGTCTGCCGTCTAAACTACATGTACTCCCGCCGTCTCAAATATTTACAGACTCCTCCATACGTCGCCTAACTCCCCTCGTCTGCATCTCGTAAGGACCATATTTAAATTTCCTACTTTTAGTATAATCCACATTGTTGTTGATGCAATCTTCACTGGCTGTTAATTAAAAAAATGGTTTAATTATATTTTGTTTTGGATACATAAAAAGTAGATTGAGGATAAATAAAGAGATCAGCTTCCTGTACAGACATATAAATTGACCAACGAGCGAAAAAAAAACTTTACCTTTTATCTATATATTCCAAAAGACTGGTATAGAGTATTAAGACTGGTATATTATAGTCCCAAAAATTGTATCATTTCTATGAACCTGTTTAATAAAGAAGATGTAAATTAAGCCAACAATAACGTATGAAACACTCCGATACCTCTGTCTGTTTAATGCGTCACAAGTCCACACTTTAAATAATCACTAAACGTCTCTAAGTGCGGCGGTTAAACACTATGAAGGTGTAGCATTATTATCCTTAAATAAATAATTATATCCTTATCGTTAATAGCGTTAATTATCCGCAGGATAGCGAGGAAGTGCAAGCAATTCGCCCATTAAAGCTTGCCTGAATAATCTCTTTGTCACCGGGAAATGAGCTATTACCGTCGAATGGATTATTCTACAATTTATCCGTCATGTTGAACTGCTTTCAATTTCTTTATTGTACTATTATAATTAAGGAAATTATTATTTAGAAAATATAGTCATCACGCATTTAAAACGTTAATTAAGTATCGGTTAAAAGACTCTTCGATTATCGTAGGTATTACATTGAATAAAGTGTTTTTTAAATGATAATTTATTACCTGAATATTAAGTTTCTTTCACGGAATATAGAAAAAATAATTAAGAATTGCATGCTCTGTAGCCAAAACTGTAGCTCTACAACAGTTTTGGTATGAACTGTGTGGCAAGAGATTTGAACTTATTGTTAGTCCTGAGGGGTAGCGACGCATTGGTTATTAACCTCGGACTCTTAGACTTTAGGGGTGATTAAAAACGAACTCTGTTTGCTATCTGTAGCGACCTACCATCAGATGAACTATATAGATGTTGGTTTACTACCAGAATAACGTAGAAACGAATAGCAATCTCTGTAACTTTGTATTGTATTGAAATGTATAATGTTTCATCGACATCCGAAGTTGACTGAGTTATTAGTCTTAGGTCGACCTTTCATAATCCAATTGGACTTTAAGATTTAAGATTTTTATTGAACATAGAAACAAAATTTACAGCAATAAATTCTTCGTAAACGAAGGCAATAGTTTAGAAAGCTGTGACGCAGCCATTTACGCCCACCTCAGGACAGAGAGGAATGAAGTTCAAATATACGTGGTTGCAAAGTAACGCAGTCATACCAAAACATGCAGAAATGATAACTTGATAGAATCGTGACATCACTTTATTATAAACAGCAAATAAATGACGCTGTTTAACTTTCGCTAACAAATCCAAGCAAATAAACGTTAACACACCCCACTCTACCCTTGCTTTGTCTTATTTAGTTTCGACCTGAAGGTTGTCTGGGATATCGCTTCCCTTGCAATAAGTCTGCCTTGTACGCTAATGGGTATGTTCTGATTTGTATTTCTCTTCTAGCGAACAATAAAGTGTAATTTATGTGGACCTCGACCCGACGCCTGTACTTGTGCTGTTTATTTTCAATTTTCTTATTTTCACCGTAATTTGTTGTCTAGCATGTGTGCTTACACACTTACACACTCTTATACAACAACTAACACAAAACATACACTTGCAACAAACATGCACTTGTTAGTCTAGCACTTGTTACCTATGTATTAATCTAAACTAAAAGTTTAAAAGGTTTAGTGTAAATTATAGTCTATTTCCCAGACATAAACTTAAGATACTATTTTTTGTTAAATGTTTTAATAAATCCTACACAACAAGTATCATTAATAAGGCCTTATTGACTTGTCTTTCGACACGAGTATTAATTCGTGTTAAACATTTATGTCTGAGTGCTTCTATTAGTCCAGTTTTAAATACATATTTAAGCATTTAGATCAATGAGTCTTCTGGTAATGAAGGGAATGAATCTTTGCATTTTTGAAGGTGGAAGAGTTTTTTACGATGCAACTTACGGAGGCATCACCGCCACACCTATAACAGCAGCGTGCTGCTGTTGTGTTCTGCTTTGAAGGGTGTGGTCAGGGAGATTTAACCGAGGCGTTCCAACTTAGTCCTCAGGAGTAGCAACGCATTTTTGGTCGACCTAACATCAAGTGGACTGCACGCTCGTTTACTTTCCAGTTATAAGAAAAATGTTTTAATAGATGATTTTAATAAATGGATAAGGTAATATGGAATACCTACCATAAATACACAACCACAAACAGAACAGAACTCTTATCTAAGTTGCTTATGGAGGCGTTACTTGGAACGCCTCATGTATCTGAACTCCCAGTACTATCGCGAAACTTAAACTTTAACTGCAACTCCACCACAACTTACTACTTTGATAGAAACAGTTGTAAGTATCATACAATAGTACGTCAACTGAGCAGTAATGTCTATTCCTATGTTTACGATTCACGAAATAAATAATAGATCGAATATATTTTATCGTAATCATTATTAATATCTCTTCTTAACATATTTTTAATCTCTGTCATTATAATATGAATCTTAAGTAAAAAGTTTCGAAAGCATCTTACGTTTTTTGCTAACTTTAAAACTATTTGTTGGTCGCAAAATAACTACATTTAACAACATTCAAAAATGATACAATCAGCTGTCTCATTACTACGACAGCGATCCATTTCACACTGGCGAATTATTATCAACTTTTGCAATTAGAAAACTAGGCTTGGGCCGTGCAAAAATAACTATAGATATAAGTAATAATTATAACACCAAAGGCGTGTAAATGCAGTCTATTTACAAACCCACTTAAATTATATCAATAAAGTCTTATACATGCCCACAATAGGTCTCAGTCTATGTAAATTTCAAGGAGACATTAAAACATAATTTTAGTATCCGACACGAGCAAAGGATATTGATTTAGTGTACGCTGCGCCGCTAGCTGCACCTAATGGATTGTCAACCACCGTCTAGACCAAAATTGGGCGCACATCTATATGTAGTTAATGTACAGCAAACCTTTACCTAAACTGCAGATTAATTTACGGTACGCATAGAAGAATAGTGTAGTGTATTGTGTAGTAATAAAACTCCGTTCTCGTATTATAGAATAGTTTGCTTTCTAGCATAACTACAAACCTATGCCTGTTACATTTGATTTCTTAACAATTTCTATTTGGTTAATTTTACATTGCATCCATCTTTTTGTATCTTCCAAAATCGAATATTCGAATGCCGACCCGATCACCGTTTCTATTTTTTATAATTTTTCTTTTTTTTTAATTATGTACAAATTTCTTATATATAGTCAATAGTAGAGATCAGATAGAAAGCTTAACATTTACATATTTTTTTAAGTGAATAATTAATTAATTTCAAAGTATCAAACTTACAATACAAAGTAAAGACTAGACTGTAACAAAAGAAATTGTATAAGACGTTCATTTGTATTTATTCTATTTGTACCCATTTGTGAGTATATTTGTAAGTGTATTTGTATACCTTATAATTAATAAAAACATTTTATTCTTGATTATATCTTATTGTCCCTGTAGACGTTAAATATGAGGGTAAAATGGAGAGATATAAAATTCTACGTTACGTGATTAAACAAAGTGTTCAACAAATTTAGTATGTTTTAATGACGTCCTGAATAAAAAAAACGGTATTCAGTTGTTCGTTAAACGTTCCTCCTTCATTTTAATGAGAAAAATGCTATGAAAGCTCTCATAATACAGTCTCAGTTCAATGACTTACAATAAACTACAGAACGAAATATAAGACGGAGACGTTTAGAGAACCTATTTCAAGATCGAACCCTTATTTACTTGTAAAAATAAAACCGACAACATCAATAACATGAATGGGAAAACGATAAAAGGAATATTTTTACAAGCTGTGAATACAGACGCGACGAAGTTTGCAATCTCCCCGGGCGACCCGCCTTCCCTTCGCACCAATATTTGTGAAAATATCTCGAAACTTTTAAGGAGACAGAGTTTCCCCGACAATTCCTTCCCGCAAATATATTTAAGCGGATAAATATACATACCACCACAAAGCGGGCTTCAACGCAGTCTTTAGCCGTTCGCTAAATACTGAAGTTTTAAGTTCGTCTTACCTATACGATTAATTCTGTTGACTGTAACTATGTGTGTAAATTACTGTTTCTAACATTCTCATTTTGTAATGCCCAGCATTTGACCGTTACCGTTCGATTTTTAGTACATGGTTAAGCTAACTAGAAAATCTTGTCAATACATGTTGATAGTAAAAGATTCAGCACGCTTACTCTAACCATTCCGTACAAAAATCCAGAAAATGAGCCTAGCTAGTTTTACAATCGTATCCCTACGTCCGAGTGTGAAGAGTCGATAAAACATTTCAGGGTTTTTAGCGCCGAAGTGATTTCAGCGTCTCTAAGAGTAAAAGGCAACAGGAGCAGTTTTAAATAAAACTAAGTGCACGAAGTTGTAGAGCGGATTTACCGGAAGCGGACGCGCCGACAGCGGCCGTCGCTTCAGGATCGCACCACGATTTCATTCATCCCCAACTTACGCCCTTTCGCAGCTGGAGCCGGTTTTACGCGGAAACTCTACACTAGAAACCGTCCTCCTTCCACTATCGCCCTCCCACTCTTTCACGCAAAACTAATGGCCGATAGACAGAAACGAGCAAACAAAATCAATACTGTCTGGAGCCCGCCCACCGGTTCAACGCGGCAACTGCGCTTCCTCACTATAATTTCGATAAAATAAAACTGGGTAAAAATCATTAAATTCGCATGTCCATGTTCGGAAACCCATCCGTAAGCGATCACCGGCTCGTGTCCGTGCATATGGTGTATGGGAGGCGAGTAACCGAGGAGCGAGGGATCACATGTTTCCCACGTGGTCGGCTCACGTTACAATGTTTACCTGCGACCGGCTGACGGTCAGGTGAGATCCGTCCTTACTCTACGTCGGTACCTGTAGTTACGGCGGTGACTGACCCCCTCCCAAAATACGCACGCCAGCCGTTTTATGCGCGACCTTACGCGAGTTAACAAATTGTTTATCGTCTCGTACACGGTACGGCGTATAATATTACGTACGGTATCATGCTCATATTCAGTGGGCGTTGGAGCCGCCGAGCCTGCGGCTTCAGTTTGCATTTTTATCAACATCGACGACAGGCAGCCACATTTTATTTTGCGTGCCATAAATATGGAACTAGTGAAGACGAACATAGAGGATAAGGCACTACATTTTCATGCAAACTTATCTGAAACTATGCATAAGCAAGCAGCAACAAAATCTTTGCAGGAAATAAAAGACGGTAGACGCTTGCCGTCGGATAAATTGTAATATAATAATACCGTTATGCAAATTCAAAGTTTATTATGTTTCGTTATTCATA
>DWNJ01000097.1:0-19728 GCA_018250275.1 Udranomia eurus | reverse complement strand
AACTTCGTAGAATTCCTATTTAAATCTAACAACTTCACATTAAACCATCGAGTCACAGATGCAGAAACCATTAAAATGGCATCTGTTGTGACGGAAGCGCTTCCCGCCGTTACGACGGCTAATCAGCTAACCTTTCCGTTACGTTGACGCGATAACTTTGTCATCACGAGATTATCTAGGAAATTATGTGCTATTGCGGTAGGTAGTGTATTTTCATAAGATTTTTTGTCTTTAAACTGTTATTTCTTTACCTACTACTGCTGAACTGTAAGACGGGATGAGTGTCATATGGTTTAAGGGTCTTAGTCCTTTATGCTGAACAATCGTAGATTAGTACACTTCATACATCACAGATGTGAACTAATGTGAAAAACACTTAATGTGAAGTAAGGACAAACTTAGAAACGTTTCTGGAAACAAAAGTAGGATGTTATGTAACCAGGATCTATTCGAAGATGACGCGTAATGTGAATCTAATGCCTTATTTGCGTTCTCAAGCCACTACTTGCCAAGAACTAACGGAATATGAACAGTTCAAGCAATTCCGTCTATTCTGTTTGATTGTGTTCAAAGTTTTAATGTAGTCGGCTGTATGTTTGCAACTACAGCATGACGCAATGCATCTGTATTGTATTTCATGAATTCGACCGGTGTGGTACCAACTAAAGAAACTGTCCTCGGACACGGGTTTGTATAGAAATACATTATACGGATGTCGACGATAAAAAGGACTGTAAATATTGTTATTCTAGTAATAACATTTACATAAAGAAATAAACAGTGAACGCAGTAAGAAACTCTAAAGAAGAAAACACAAGAAGAACCTAAGTCTGAGAATATTAAATTTTCTACCATATAACGCATACTATTATTTAACAACTGTGTTATATACAGAGAGATCATATTTTTCCTCAAAAACCTATTATATTTATGAAAACACTTCAAAACAAACGTAGAAAAAGCTATCGTGAAATAAATTGATATTGGTTTAGTTTGCGTCGCTATGTTGTAAGTGAACAATGCGACTGATTAAACAGTCAAAAATCCAATCAGAAGGTGGTATACCGGCTACAGATAGTTGCACAACGCGGCAACTGGAGCGAGACGCTGATGCTGTGTCTCGGCTCGCTGCGTGCCCCTCAGTGAGTGCTGTGGCCGGCGAAAATGTTTCGCATGTTGAGGAGTTAACACGATGCGTATGACTATGTTATCAGTTAGTTATAACTATCGATTAACCAAGCCATGTCTAATGCCGTCGTTTAAATGGTATTGCTTTATTTGATTGCGTGTTAAGAGAGGACCCATCGCAATCAATAGTTAGCGCGAAATGCCGATGGATAACGATTCGATTCTTTTTATTATAGTCTCGTGAATATCTACAATCATTTCTTTTTTAAAATTTATCGTTCAGAGCCAATAACAAAATAATTATATCTTACGTAATTTGTGATTTTTATTGGAAAATTACGAATAGAAAATTAATTTCTTTCGTTTTGATGATCATTTACGAAGATCTTTTTTATCTGTAATTGTGGTAAAAAAATGTGGTCATCTAGGTAGTTATTCTGTTCAAATTATCTCGCCAAGGAATGTGTGTTAAACATTATCATGGATCGCTATTTAGAAATAGTTTTGCAGTATTCCATAACAGATCAAAATCTGGAATAGCTGCGAGACAGGTGGCGCTGGTGTGCTTCAGCGGAGGAAGTAATAAATATCCGACGATCGGTAATCGCGCGTCGTTTGCGCAATGAAATGTGATGCATATTGATGGATTTACTATAAGAACACGTTTGCACACAATTTAAGAACATAAATTAAATTGGAATCTCCATTTATGATTTCGAAATAACGATCTTTCCACGTTCATTATTTAAATATGGTTCAACGACGCTGGACTATTTGCATCTAATTTGTATTTTTTTTTGAGCTTAACTAAGAAAATTTAAATTAAGACGTGATTAAGAGATGTTTTCACGACAAATTAGCCAATGGGTCGGATTGGCTATTTATAAATATCGCCTTCAACACAAGTTTTCCTCACACCTTTTCCATCCGTTTCTCTTACTAAACGCTCGTTACCTGTTCTGAAGCAGGAAGTATCATCCCCATTAATTGTGCAGGATCGATTCCGTTACGTCCAAGTCCAGCTCGTGATCGGGAGATATTTATTGCTTCCGCTCCCCCTCTTACATCACATGTTAACGGGAGCAGTCGTCCCGCCGTTTGTTTATTGCGTTTTATCCCTTATCACTCTTGTTATTATTGCTCCAACTCGCTCCATATCTGTGGACGTCATCATTTTCTATGCGATGAGCGTTTTGGTAGTAGCTAAAGGGTATGTGGGTACGCAGTCCATAATATAATCATATTCTTTGAGTTCTTTTTTAATTCTAATAATGGTGGGCTATGTCAATTGAACTAAATTCTTAATTCTAATGTTTTTGGGCTTCATTGCATCGATGTAGACTACAACTACTACTGGAAGTAGATTACTACGTTTTCTTCTTCCTCTTCGTCGTCACGTCAGCGCGGTCGTGGTCATTATGTAGTAATATTTTTAGGGGCACATGTTCTACGCCTTACGATGATTCACCAGCTATCTCGACTAGTAGTTTACTAACTGCAAAATATCTTCGGTTAATGTTTTCGGCAGTGCCATTTTTACGCAGTATAATTCAATTTAGTACGTCCATAACGTCAATTGAGTGATTAAGGCAACCGACTACCAAAATGGCTACAAATTAACCCTGAAGGTATCGTAAAGGCTAATCAGCTTACTGGCTATTGTATTCTAACGAGGGATTAGAAATTGTACGTCCCAGTTGGATGAAACCTGTGTTACGCATTGCGACACGTTGTGGTTTTTACTGCTACGATAATATGTGTAGGTATAATATTAAGAAAATACGAATACATAGGTACTAGAGACAGAAGTGAAGACCTGTGAAAATACTCCACTGTACATCTCTCATGCGGCCTTTTTTGCCTTCGACATTTCGGAATTGCTTTCTGAGAGAATATACGCCATGATTAGAAGCAGCCATAAAAATATCTACTTCCATGATCGTACTAGCGTGTCCTTAAATGTACTTCAATAAAAGCCCTTCCTATTAAATATTTATTCGAGAAAATTAACATTTCTAACAGGTTGTTTTTTCTACTATTATTCATTATGTTTCAGCGTTGAGTTTACTGAAAACGTGGTAAAGTGGTAGCATCTTGTCATCGTGATTATATAAAATAATCGTATTCTCGTCCGATTATCGTGAGTGTGCGATATGTCTGCGGCGTAACTTTCTTCGCGGACATATTGGGACTTGTTCTTGTTTCTGAAAAAGTATAACCACGCGGTAAAAGTTATGAACATAAAACCACATGCTTGTTTCATAAGCTGATGAATAAACCACTTTCAACCGTTTCTAACGTTGAGCAATATTACTTTTAATAAGTGTTTAGATTTTTTGCCTCGTTGTTTGTACTTACTTGTAGCGTAGTTAATACACTGCTCTGTTGGTTTGGTAGTTAGTGAAACTGTACAGAATCACAATTGAAGAAGCAATCATTGAAGGTTGTGGGTTCAACTTAACCCTGAAGGTTAGGTACCTATTGGTGATTGCTTTTCCCACGATAATATGACAGAGATATAACAGGACAGATTCGCAGATAGGTGTAATCTAGTATGATATGTAACACGCTGGACGCGGAATATAGGTATAATTGTTAGAACACCGAACCAGGTATTAACACCCAGTAATTGACCCCGACTCACGCTTCGTCAGTTTTTATTTCATCTATCGACACTATCGAGAGCGTCCTTATAAGCCTTGTGAAATAAACTAACCGTTTTTCAATACATTTCCAAGCCAAATAAGAAGCGGTTAGGCGTTTATAGCGAAATCCTTGTGTTAGTTGCATAATTTTGAGCCAGCGCGGTTACATGGGACTGCTTAATATGGAGTGAGTCGGACTTGATAGATAAATCACTTTGCCCACATAGCGGCTTTGGGAATCAGTAAGACTAATATTGTTATTCGTAGGATTAATTATTCGATGATTAAATAAAATACGTGGATTGTTGTTAAATATACTAGAAGAACCTTAAACCTTTAACGTTTAACGGTTTGATTCTCGAACATAACTTCAATATTTTCCAGGGTTAATTATTAAACTTATCAAATATTTAAAAAAGGAAAAATGTATACATCGTCAATTGTGAGGGTTTGTAGGTTATTTAAGGAATTACTTCTCACACGTAGGTGGTTGAACTACGCTACAACTGAATTAAAATGTAAAATCTTTATATCTGCTTTAGTGATTTCTATCTCTTGAAAACCGTAACACTGGATGTACAGTCATTGTCTACACCATTATCGTTCGAAAGTGTATGCATTTCATTACTCACACATGTCAGGAAATGCAAGTCACTCATATCAAGTATGTTATATCTGCAAGTTTAAAAATGCAAGCGCCTCCAAAGTCTTTAACCACACATGCAAGTTTTTTTAAACCAATAATATTTCGATAAAAAGTACAAATGACGCAAGTCATACAACTCGAGCATTCACTGTATACGTTTCTGAACATGACAGATCGCCCTATTAGTTAACCAATGAGTGCACGGACGAGTCAGAGTTTAAAGAAAAATAGGCTACATATACTAGTAAAAAGTTGTAACAAATATACGATTTCACACATTAAAATTAGACTAGAAGTTTTAAACTAGAAGAATATTATGTATGTGTATGTATGGTTAAGATAGGTAGGAAATGTGCTCAAATTAAAGTTTTATCCATATTATCCACACAGACGATGGAAAAAATTATTACGTAGGAAAAATGTGACAGAAAGTGTGTGTAAGTGTCCGCACAATTATTTAAAAAAGCCTCCAAGAAAATTATTTATTCAGAGTCATGTTTTGTTTAAAATCCTTGTAATTACTCATTTGATGTGATTAGACTTACATTACCTAGAATTTGATCAAATACCTAAATTAGTAGGTTTACATCTGTAGGTACCACAAATTCAATAATAAGTCTATTAGTCATATTCTATAATGTTTGTTTCAAATATCATCTACATATTAAGGTTATCTTAATTCGATTGTAATTGTTTTTTTATGACACTCGATATACTGGATTTTTATTATCGTAAGAATAAAGTTATGGAGAGCTGTTATTGTGTAGCAGAATATATTAAAATCATTAAAGCTCAGAATATCTTATAGTTATGATAAAAACGTTCGAACAAAAATACGATTTTAATTTTTAATTAAAACATATTCCGTGTTTTGAGTGCGGAGCCACCACCGCCACATTTCTGCCTTACAACAACAGCGTTCTTGCTGCCGTATTCTGGTTTTGAGGATGTGGTACTGGTAACATATTTGTGGTCGAATTTAGAAGGAACTTCAGTCCTGTCTTTGGTGGATTACAGATGTCCATGGGCGCCAGTGACAGCTTACCATCAGGTGCACTGCATGCTCTTGGCTACATCGATATTATAAACTGCAAAGCAAGTGCTTCATTCCTTATACGCAAAAAATATAGGTAATATTAAGATTTTCAAGGACGCTATCAAATTTATTTCAGATGTTGATCGTTAAAAACAGCTTACGTTTTTCTATTACAATGCGGCTTATTACAAACTGGTATTCGCTATTTACGCAAAGTCGGTAATAAAATTGCAGCGTCTTTGGCAAGATGACAGTGATCGGTGGTTGAATATTTTCAATGAAACGTGTTAGTATAATAGATCGATGTTATGAGGCGTGAAATTCACTTTATTTCTTCTATCGCTATTGCAGTATTTCGAACTAAGGTATTTATTGAGTGCCTAGGCAATGATGCTGGGTTAAAATTGCAATCTCATCGGTGGCCCGGAGTTTCTTACAAAAAGATGTCGATGGTACAAAAAATTTTAAAATTGTAGAGTATGACTGTAAATAATGGTATTACATAATTGTTTATTTCTAAATATACAGAAATGTATTCAATTTCTTTGATTAAAACGTCCAATTCAAATTAATAAAATAAATTTAGTATCGGGTAGCAGATAATGTTGTTTTATATTTACTTAGCGACCGTTATGTTTAGAACTATAATAGTTAGATAAGTATATAAATGAATCATAAATTTAACAACAAAAGTACTTATTTAGTATGTTCTGAACAGTACTGTCTGCATTTCATACTATACTACGTAATATATCATAATAAAAAATATACATATGCCCATGAATGTGGCGTAAAATATCGTAAGATGAGTAGGATAAGTATATATGAATATTTACGATTAGCGATATTTATGCGAATAACGAACACTATTTTTTCCTGCGAAACACTAATAAGCGGCTATAATTTCTATAATAATGACATTTCTTCTTAAACCATTATCATAATGTGGACTCAATTCAAACAGCAGTTGAACAAACAGTAACACGCCTTCAGACCGTGTGAAATTGACTCGCGAGGCCCCAGCAATTCCGAATGACATTACATACTCTAAACCCGACTGTAAATTAAGCTATACTTTCAGCAAACGCCATAACGAGACAACCCAATCCCTTTATACACTCGAACAGATAATTCGTGACTCGCCATACGTTTCGCTGGAACACCAAAATGGTCCCTCCTCTCTTAGACATTGAAGCAATTTCCGCTAAACACCATTTCTAGGGAAAGTGGTCGTGAATGAAATATTTGCTTGTGTTTCTGTCGGAAGACTCATCATTAGCATAATGGAATTTCACTTTCTATCAAGTTACAGTTTTTAGTAAATAGCGTGGGATTGTTATCTAGTTACGAACGATCTTGTTTGTCAGAACATCTAGAGTACAATCAAAGCCTACAACTTATTGTTTAAAGATTTTTTAACCTAGATATATTATTGCGCATACAAAAAATGTCTAGAGGATTTTTTAGTACACTTTTAATATAGGTATGCCTAACTACTTTAATAAATAATAGTGCCTAAATAATTATTTATACATAATCACAAGTTTTGATATACCTTGACTTGGAGACTCGAATTTTAATCGTTTTCTTATAATCCATCCAAATTCTTAGTTTTGAACACTACTTTTTACTGGCAATAGGAGACTAACAATACCTAACTGTCTAACCTAGAACGTTCGTAGAACCCTAAGAAATTACTAAATCTGTTAAGTCGAAACTAAACCCCAAATTTTAGAGTTACGACATTCTTGCTGCAAATGAGAGATTACACTCACTTTAATTTGCTATTAGTGTGGAATGTTTCTAGATATGTAAATGTTTTGGGCACATCATCATTTTGTTTCTGGAGCGAGCATAACGTCGCTAATTAATTAAAGAAAGTCATCTGAACCAGCTTCTTATCTTTTAATTGCTTATTATGTACCCTCGTTTAAAATCTTTCTAACATTAACGGACATTAATCGCTTAAAAATTTGTAAATCAAATCAGTGCAATGGATTTCCGCTTGAATACGCGAGATCATTAAAATAATTAAAACACCCGTATAGTATATAATATATTCCCAAGCACAAGCTTAATAATGAGCATTACAAATTAATTTTCATAAACAAATTAATCGCCCTTTAAACTCCAAAGACTTTAAGAGATAGACCGACAATACAATACTTTAGTATGAAATCTCTTATAATTGTTAAACTGATTTAAAAGCCCTTTCATGTAATTAATAGTATCAGGCGCTACCTTGCAGAAATCCATGCTATTAAATTACGTTATTACTACTTCGCAACAGTCCGCTATTATTATGTATTATGATATATATACCTTTAATTCATGCAATATATATCGCCCTCCCTTCCTCACAGGACTCATGCATACAACAATTATAAAGGTTTAAAACAACATATATACCAACACGTGTTTCGTTTCAAAACGGAACATCATCAGGGTTAAGTTGACTCTACGACGGTGGGTTGTGAAGCCCTTTCATGGGAAATGAAATAACTATCGAACTGAAATGTGGATGACGTTCACAATCTGTTTAAATTCAGTTAACGCAATTACACTTTTCCTCTGTAGTTTGATGTACACGTTTATTTTCAGCAAGATCAATTATATTGGTGATAGGTATATACATATTTTATGCCAATGCAATGGAAACACTATTAAATAATGCTGGAAGTCTACTTACAACAATTCAATATAAAACTACTTGCATTATAGATCTTCCAATTTAAAATGCACACCCCTCCACTAAACGCAATTATTTTAACGTGTGCAAGCGTATATTTACCACAACTTTTTAGTCTGTATGCATACTAGCATGTGTTAGATATGTTTTCTACAACTGTGCTCTTATTGGTCAACTCATAGGGCGATCTTTCATGTTTAGAATTTTAAATAACGAATGCATGAATTGTATGACTTGTCAATTTACTTGTGCACTGGTTGGTCAATAACACTGGCAGTTTGCGTAATTTGTACTTTTTATTGAAATATCATTTGTTTATAAAAAGTTGTATGTGGGGATAATGACTTTGGAGGGGCGTGCATTTCTAGACTAGAAGATCTATCTATCGACTAATCAAAACAGATCAATCCGACACATCATCCGCTCACAACATCGCAAGGAAACCAGCCGAATTAATATGAGCAATGGCAGATATTAATTTGGGTGATAAAACTAAGATAGTTCGACATTATCATATCACGTCTTGCATTGACCGGTATTGCGGGGCGGGCCCGGGCGCGGCGGTTCAGTCGTGAAATGCTCAGACCTTCACATTTACAGCCTACTTTACTTACACGATACCGGCTTGACACTGTTATCAGCTAAGGTGTCGGCAAAACCGATGAGTTTGATGTAAGGGTAGCGGGTTATTCAGCAACCAATAAACTTTGTTCGATTAAGTTACTGTGCTCAATAAGAACGTTTGTCATAAATCGTCTGAAGTTTGCAAACGAGCATGTAAATAAACCACCTGATGGTAAGTGGACACTGACGCCCATAGGCGTCTCTAATCTACCCAAGACAGAATCTATCTTTCTTAGGTCAAGTAATGAAGCTTGACTTGTATTAGGAGTTAGTTCAACAATGGAATATCAATTGGAAATTGGTAATTTGGTCACTGCTTTGCGCTGCTACTTAGAATCTAAGTTAACGCCTAGTGGAACTTACTCAACATTAAATACATGCGAGAATTATGGTAGGTACTAAAATTATGGATTTTTTTAAGTATTGCATCAAATGGAAATATTCACTTAAATATAGAATCTTATTTAACTTACGACAAAACGACGACCTAATGAAGTACACAAATACTCGTTTGGTTTCCGTCGTATCAATATTGATCGGTTAAGTAAGCATTCAGTTATCGACACGGATGTTTTCTTAGGACTTACAGATAATTCCATATTTGTCATTGAAATCTTGTTTTATCTTTAAATATTATTATATATAACGATGAATTTTAATTTTGTTTTTAAGATATACAACCACCGAAAGCGGGTTCACCACAGACACTATTTAGAAACCTAAATAGTGCCTGTCATATCGTAAAAGATGGGATTAAAATAACTATTAACGTAGCTAATACAGCTTAAAGTAGGTACGAGCGGATCGCATAAGGTTTCTTTACAACATTTAAGATGCAAACGAACTTACAGCTAATTGATATTAAGTGTTCATAATAGTCCGTTTCGTGGATAATATAAATTGTACTGAAATAAATTCTTAAAGTCAATTTTTAAACGTGTTGCTTTTTCCCAGCAACATGATAATACGCCTTTAAAAGTATTATCACATTAGGATCCATAAAAACAGCTCCTGTTGGAAAAAATCCATGGGCCATTCATCAGATGACAATGATTTAAAATAATAAGTTGTACGTACTTCTCAAAATGGAATATGAAATATCTATGACCATGGACATGATTTAATAATTATTATATTGAAACCCGCGGAAAATTTCCCCCTGCTGTTATTTTCTACATCAATAGGCGTAGTGAACATTGTTGTGATCACACACTCGTTATTAACGACCACGTTTCTATTTTACAACCTGAAATTGCGATTAAATCCGCGGCGTGTATTAAAATTAATGGTGTAACAATTTCTAATAACAACAAATAGCTCGGGCAGTGTGAAAGTAACCTGCGTACTCGGGAAAGTGAATCTTGTTTCATAAATCTCCGCCGATGGAGATGCGGACTGGTCGCCGTCCAGCCTGTGATCGTGTCTGCCAACCAGTTACAGGTCACACAGATTACGGGCGTCAACGAAATCGTAAGTACTGAGGCAGCTATGTAGATAGATATTGGGCTAATTAGAATAAGTCATTAACTTTGCCTTCGCCGTTTGTAACATCAAGTGCCTTCATCAATTTAGTTACCTTTGCCACTAGAGGTAGATCGGAACCGACTACTAGTGTTAAAATCTCGGGTGGTACAGTGATATAATCTGAAATTGGAATAATATATAATTTCATCAGCTTTTGTATATTTTGTATTACCAACAAAGTTACATAAAAATATTGTCTATGACTATCTATGGTACAGGTATTCTATTCTATACGAAATAGAACCGATGGCCATTAGTTCGGCCGCTCGAATCGATGACATAACCTTAGACAGGCTGTTCCGACCGATGTCGCAATAAGGTCGTGCATTATTGGCCTCCAGGGTCAAGTGCGCGCGTTATTATTTGGTACTGAATTAATATTTATAATAATAGAAAACAGATTGATATAAATAAATGCTAAGGTGGGACGATTTCCATGCTAATTGGTTTCCAAATATTAGTCAACGGAACATGATTTTATAATGGTTGGAGCTTAATTATGTCTTTATTTAACGTTAACCTAGTGATTTTTAAGGCTAGGTTTTTTAGATCCAGTGAGTTATCAGCAATGTGGAGGTCGGGTACTGGTTTGAGTGATTCCGTTGTTAACGGTCTATCAACTTTTATATAAATTGTAGCCATTTTATTGTACACGAAATAATATTGATAGTATCGTTTGTAAACACGAAAACAATATAATTATCTACTACTAATTTTATGTTCTAGAACATATAATATTGTTTTATACTTTTGTTTTTAATGTAGTGAATTAGAATACGTATTTAGAGAAACTAGCTTGCTTCACGAGTAACCTATATTTCAGGTCGTTTATGCAAATTCAATATAAGAATAAATGTAAGAAAATTCCCATGCCTGCATATATGACGCGTTCATATCGAGCATAAACAACCTTCTGTGATAACGAATGAATTATTAACCGAATATTTGGAGGAGGTCGCAGTATCAAGACCCAAAACAGCACGAAACAAAGAGTGCATTGCAGCAATTTGGTTAACCAAAAGTTATTCTTTCGCAACGCGATTTCGGCACACGGTTTCGAGTATTCTCGCCCATTCATCGGATTTCGTATGCCTCTCAAATGTGGACATAGTTGGCCGTTTCGGTCGTATAATCGCTGCTTAATATTGTTGTTTGCATTTACCTGGTGAGCCATTGATGCTCTATAATTTGATCTTATTTACGTGTAAACAGTGTAAATGTATTGCAACGTGTAAGATGGATAGAAAGGGAGATAAAGCTTTAGCGTTAGGTCCGCCTTGGTACAACTTTTTTATTGTGGGTCAATCATACATAGTATAAAACAAAGTCGTTGTCCTCCTCTGTCTGTTTCTAAGCTTTCATCTTATAAATCATTCAACGGACTTTAATGCAGTTTTCACTGTGAAGTGTTTAGACAATTTATCTCCGAATGTTTATACATACTAAAAGTTCTTATTAAGTGTCTGTATAATAGAGAAAAATATTTTGTGACGAAGTCGTCAAAAAAACGATTTTCGAGAGCTTACACAAGCGCTGGCTAAACCGCATGAGTTACATCAAAATAACATGCTACGGAAATGTATATCATAAAATTGCCGAGAAAAAAGTCCGCAATAGCATATATATATATCTCCTAAGGTCAACTCACAGTAACCATTTTTATCTCTAGCGGTACGAAGTGCGCCGGGTCAATTATTAAAGAATAAATAAATTAATGTGTCCACTGCTGGTTATTGGTTTTTACCAAAATGTAAGGAATTATTGGTTTTTAAGAAAATTTAAGTAGTGTTAGGGTAGTTTTGAGTGCTCTGAATGCTGAATACAATAATTGTTTTGGATTTTTTTACTAATCTTACATGGATTGGTGATATTAGTTTTCGAAAACCGCACAATTTTCTGGTAATTATTATTATTTCGGGAAGCCGTTAATCAAAAAGCCGTCTGCCGTGAATCATCAAACAAAAATTATGTTTTAGAATCGTATAAGAATGCAAACAAAAGGTTAAGTAATATGACCACATACTTTACACATACTAGAGTCGCCGACGGAAGCTAGAATTTCGTCATTTTTCAATATAATTTTGTCGTCACTCGGCCCAATCAAACCGCACGGAATGTAAGCAAAGTGGCCAATTATTACAGGCAGCAGTGAAAGGCATCAAAATATCAAATGTTTGGAGCGCCGCCAGCGGTCGCCGCTTATTTACTCTGGCCGCTCCCTGCGAATAGCTCACTTATTACTTACATACTGTCTTTCGCACCCTTTGTACACGCCTTATAAGTTTTCTCGTGGGTGGATGTGCTGGGTAAATGTAAGTGATAGCCCAATAATCGGGGTATCGAATTTAATTGCCGAAGTTTAACAACGGCTAATTTCCATATTACCCGAGGCCGATTATGACTTCACTAATTATGCATTAGTCATCCATCAAACTACTGATCACGACACTTGACTGGTTGCTTATACTGTGCTTCCTCATTATCTATACTTATAGATAAAAATGAATCTCTATTTCCCTTGGTCATCGCATCACTCATGAGCGAATGAACTCATGATTTCGATAATTATTTTTTTGTTCTGTTAATTATTGTCAGGAGTAGGTTTTTATGAAAAAAAAGTTTTACGGTAAGTATTGAGGCAAGGTAAGTTATAACAAAACTCATGCATTGAATTATTTTGTAGCGTTTTATAAAGTATAAGATCGTGTTTTTATTCATTCTTCATTGTTTTGAGACGGGGGACGGGGGACGGGGGACGGGGGACGAGGACGGGACGAGGAAGGGGACGGGGATGGTGACGACTGGAACGGGACAGCGACATGGCTAGGGCCAGGAACAGCAAAATGATTTTGAGGCGGTACGAAGTGCGCTGGGCCAGCTAGTATAATAATAATGATAATTATGATAAACATTGTTTAAGATATTAGAAGCAAAGTATAATCTAGTTCTATTTAATCGTGTGATCACACGTATCAAAAAGGCCCGGCTAGTTTCCGGCACGCGGACACGAGTACAATTTTGCATAGATTTCTGATAAAAACTAACACGGCCTTACAGTTTACGGTAATAAAATCGCCGTAGTTGATCTAGAAAGGGCCTGGATACAGATTTCTTAGTTAATACTGTTATTAGATTGTTGTAATCAACCGGTTACCGATTAACCGTGTAAGTGTTTAAGAGATGTTGAATAATTAGTAGGTAAGTATTGTTGTGTTTATAACCATGCAAAGACATCTAACAATAACTGGAAATAAAATAATATTATTTATATAATGAGTAATATTTTTAAAAATAATGAGAATTATAAATGCACTATTATAAGTCCTGTTTCAAATTCCGTTCTAAAACGATTTGACAGCTGCCATGTTACTTGTTTATTTGTTAACAATAATGTCAAAAGCTTCGTATGCTGTCAGCTGTGCCTGACAACTTCTAAGATCAAGAACCGGAAGGGTAATCCGTATGGTAATAAAGAGTTCAAGAAATTGTCATGATCACAAAAAAGTGTAACTGGTACCTTCACCCTACTCGTATGGAAAATGGCTCTAGAAACCAAATATGTTTGTCGGTAGATGGCGCTGAATGACTAAAATTGTAAAATGTGTCGCTAGATGGCGGGACTAAATTACACTCTGAATCACGTTGTTGAGATTTCTTTCCAGAACTGTAAGTAATCGGCGACGCCGACCGTAAAGCATACTTACCTGGCGTAGGGGATACCGTGATCATGAAGGCGGTTCCCCCAGGGCGAGGCTTAGCCATTGCACTCCGGCTTGGTTGACCCCTGTGATTACCTCTAATGTGGGTAACTCGGACGCGTTATTTTTGTTAGTTAGGGACTGCGTCCGCGCTGTCCCTTTTATTAAAGTCAATATTATAACTAATTTAGTCTCCTAGGCTTACATTAGGTGACTCATGTCTAGGAGCTATATTATATCGTAGGGGGATCCAATGTAGTATTTCTATTATCGATGACCACGAATTTTTCTATGAAAGCTTGAATACTTGTATAAACTACCACCACCATATCGACTATTCTATCCATTTTATTTAGAATTACGACTGTCATCTCGTATGGCTGATGTGAAGAGTGGCCCGCGTAAAGTATGACGCGAAATAAGGACCTTAGTAAGGCTATCTTACGCTCGGCTCAGTCTCACAGGACCTAGTCGGGAGGCAACTATAGACACTTCTCGTAGTATTAAATGATAAAATCCAACCAGTTCCCGATTAACCAACAGATGGAGCGATTAATTAACGGAGTTGCACAACCTCAACGATCCCGATCCGGCGACTGTGACGGTCGCTACGCGGAACTGAACGTAGCGCTAATAACTAGGCAGCGACTTAATCACGGATCATTACTGGCAATCTTGCAGCTCATAAACAAACAGGTCACTGAACTCGCATAGTAATTCTGCTGCAACAAAGGCTTGCAGATGTAGAAACTGGCTTAGATACCTACTCTTCTTACTTAATAATACAGTGTACAAGGTGAAGTATACTGGTCTTATCTGGCCTGGTCTTTCCCAGAAGGAATCAATGCTCAGCTGTGGATAGATAAGAAAGTGCTACGCATAAGCTAAGGACAGTAATAAAATATACAGTACATGTTAAATGGCCTTCCATAGATCAGTAAAACGGTAAAATATTACCTAGTATCCTAACTCGGAGATGTTTCTGGATTTTTCATTCCATTTCTAAGACTGTGCCTACTCTTGCAACTCGTGGAATTCTTAAAGTTCTCAAATAAAACTGACTTAACATATTCACTTAAATTGCTAAATACATAGATCAATTCGTATCTTCGAATCTATTTACCACGTTAGATTACCGCGCTACGCTATTGAGAGGTTTTTCAGTTATTTGCTCAAACGGCAATTGACAACCGATTTGATGAATCGCTCTTCCATGCCGATCGTTATCTATTCAATTATATTTTTATCTCCTTATTTACTAATCAATTGTTTGGAGATTTCTACGAAACTTCAATCAGACAAACCTCAAACCATAACATAACATGCAGATTTAAAATAATATCTTATAATACGTTTAACTTTTTACTAGGTTGATATTGAGTAAGCAGGTTTTATCATTAGTAGGTGACGAAGTGGAAAGATCTAAACGTTTTGTTGTTTTTGCACTCATGGTGAGATAAGTTTCAGTCTCGTTTTTACCACCGTTAAGATATTCCTATATTTATGTATTTCATTTGGACATCTTCTAGTTCTAATAAATACGGGAATATTGCGTTTGGAAACTTCTGTGAAAATAATTTTCAATATTTTTCTTTGCCACTTAATAGCCCGAAAGCAATTTATATTTGTTAATTAGTTTGCTACTAATCGAGTACTACTAATCTGTCGATGTCATAGCATAGCATTTATTAGGCATCCTTAAGTAGACACAACCATTTCAAAAACAAACTCTGAGAGTAAAAGCACCTACAAACTCAATGTTTTACGACTACGACTTTGCATTATTAGTTTAAAACGTTTTAAACGTAACGCGAATTAAGTTTCAAATTGGAGATTTAAAAACTGACGACCCGTAAATTACATTATCAACTGAAAATAATCAATTTTCAACCGTACATTTTCGACAATAAGGTGTTTGATAGTTTTAAATGCAACTCATGGGTTTATCGAGAGTTAACTGCCACGATGACATTCTCACGGAAACAGTTCATTAAATACATTAATAACTTACGCGGTAGGTGGGACTGAGCGTAACCGCGTAAGTGGAATTTTGCGTAAGTCAGGGTATAACTTCCCATATAAATAAATTTTCACTACATTCCAAGAGTAAAATTATGCTTTTATTTTTTTGGTTTCAGCTTTTCTCTCTTTCTTTATATAAAATAAATCTGTAAGTGTTTTATGTCTGTACATGGAAAATATCTAAGAGCAAAACATTTAATTAAAGAATAGAACCAAAAAGAATAATAGAATTATTGTCTGTTTGTCTGTGCGTTTGTGCATGCTAATCTCAGAAACAGCTGATCCAATTTGAATACAGTTTTCACTGATGTATTGATGTATGTAAGCAATAAATCACGCTCAAACAAAAGACGAATCGACGAATTTTGAAAATCGCGTCCGGGTTCACGTAAATCGGGGTAGCGTAACTCGAGTATTACTGTATTTGTTTAGTTCTAGGTGCCCTTGATTTATCTAGACGCTGGTTAACGCAATAAAACACAAGTAAGGTGATCGAATCGATTTTATAAACGCGATAAACCTCGGCGATTGTTGCAAGATTGCAATTTATGAATATTCTTGGAACGATTTTCTTAAAAATATTGCTATTTTATACACGTTTGTGAAATAACTATGTATATGTTTCTATGTTGTTAACTATTTGTTAGTATATTTAGTTTATTAGAGAAATCTACCCTCTCTTTTAGCTCTACCCGTCTATATCCAGAATGTTTCACGACGTTTATTTATGTAAATTTCGTTTTTTAGGCAGATATAAATCTTTATTTTAAAGTAAATTATATTTTAAAACGTATTTGTCATTACATGTAGGTACTCCATTTTATTCGTTATTTTATGAAATGTTAGCAATATAGAGGTACCAGTGAAAAATATTTTGTTTCTTTTTGTTTAAGAAATAAATGTTCGTTACTGTTAGAAGAAATAATAAAACTGGTACGTAGCTCGGTGTTACCGTTTAGAAATCAAGATAACTCCACTTCAACTCCACTAACTGTGGAGTATATTTGAAAAGAAATCCGTATGTAGTTTAAAACGTTTATCCAAGTGGAATTACTGTATTTTACTCCGAATATATGTACATAGCATAATGTGCCTGTTGTATTTTGTTTGTAAAATATAATTTTATTACTTAGTTTGTGTTTAAGTATCACGTAAACAACTATAAGCACTTGAAAAACACAGTTGTTTTAATATCGCATAGTGACTTCAATATTATTTACATATATATGTGCCTATAAATACATAATGCGTGATTATGTATTTTTTTGTTGAGGTGTAGTTTGTCCTTTATTTACATAAAGTTTATTCAATATCCATACCAAGTTTTTTTTTTAATTATTGGTATTGCCGATTAAAACATCCATATTTGGATTGATAAAACCCTAATTGTTTACACATTTTACATTTTTGGAATTTATTTCTCAGGCAGTCCTTTCTTGTACAGACAGACAAACATTGGACTGAAGATTGTGAACCTTAGACTATTATAATATCTATACTGGTGACCTCCGCTGGCCGGTTTCATTATCACGCGGCGGGGTCACTGACCGATCTGCGTATGACAGTTTCACTTTCGACCGCGCATCGACGAAACTGCCGATTCCGAAGATTAATTGGATTCGATCCCATGTTTGCTTTCCAATGAAAGTTTCCTTCTTCAATAATTGCCTTTTATGCGGATATTCGAGCCTATGTCAAGTTTATTGGGACGATATTAGCATTAAGATATTAACTTAATGTCATTTTAAACATATTGTTGTGAGATTTGTATGTTAACCGCTCGTTATTATTGATTATTTACTTTTATTATGAATGGAAACGTAAATTTGGTCGCTTCAAATAGCGAATAAATTAATCAAAACATAGATCACGTTGCAATTTACATTTAACAAGTAACATTTTGTTTTTTTCTATTTACTATTAGCTTTACAGCTATCGTCATATTTAAGAATTGTTCCATTTGTTGCAAATAAGTAATAGATTTAAGCTTAGTATATATATGTATGTAGTTTGATCACACTGTAACGTCCAAGAGCTAGCCAGTCCACTGATCACAGTGCAATATGTACTCAGGAGTCCAAGATACTCAGACAGTCGCTTCTTGCAACTAAACGGTTGAAGCGTTTGTAACGTAACCGAAAAACTGGTGTGGGCAATTACTGTAATATCATAACACGAAGCCGCACCTGTCTCGAAGACTCGATTAAGAATCGGCGTGTGGTAAACCCATTATAATTATACGTGCGATTTCGTTTACGTAAAAATATGTCGTTGAGTAAGTCTGTTGAAAGATATTGAGACAATTTTTTACGCTCTGTCCCTGGGCGGGCGGTGGGCGATAAGCTATTTAACTTGGAGTTATTGAACAAGTTTACCATAGGTTCCAATGACACGATAACTATATATGTTTGAGTCGTAAATGGTTTTAAAAAATACCAAGACTGTAGCTAATATGTGACTTTGTTAAAAATACAATAAATCTACAAATTAAGAGTGTTTCCTAGATTTCTTGTGCACGCTTATACATTAGACCTAAATGTTTGAGACATACATATAACATACTCCATCCACATACAGAATCAAACGTGCGCGTTTGTAACTTTTATTGTTTTTGTAATATATAATGTTTATCAGGAAAACTTGCATCATTCGACCCATCTCGTCTCTCTCTCTTTCCCTCTGTTCTGTATCAATGGAGCAAGTGCCTATAACGTGGTTCACGTGTCGTTATGTCAGAGGAAGCGCCGTACTCTGGTTCGTCTTCAACTTTCGTTTTAAATTGCAACTTCCTTCCTGTACTATGTTGCAGAATAACATAATTTCGATTTTCTTAATCGTTCAATATTTATTGCTAATGAGGTGTATAAAAGCCTAAAACCAGTTACCATACTTATTAATGTTTAGTTATATTTTGGTTTATAATTGTTTATTTTTTTGTTTCAGGACTTAGCTGGAAGGCGTGAAGATCACGAGGCATTGAACGTTTTAGTAAGGTGAGCGGAAAAACGTTTGAAACATAGTTTATAAATTAATCGAAATACAAAATGATCCATCCATTAGATAAGATTTCAAAATATACGATGGTGTGCTATTAACTTAAGTTAGGCAAAAACCCTTCATGAGCTAATCTTGGCAATCCACAATCTATCTATAAAGTGTAATGCAAGATGCGATATCTTTCTGCTAAATTAAATAATTAAGCACTGAGAGAACACAACACTGGCTAGCTATAAACTGGACAATATACTTCGATGTATGTACGAGGCAGCTTTCTACGCCTATCCCGTAGCAAATACGCGCTTAACTGCCTTATAATCGGCCGAGCAGTATCATAGTTGCGCAAAGACAGCATGTAATGAAAGTATTCACATTCGCCTTGTTTTTATCGACAAATAATTATCATCTGTGTGGTCCGGCCTAAATAGCGTCCCTTAGACCGGGTTCTCACTTGGAACACGAGCTGTTTTTTCTATATATAATCTATACATACAATAAAACTGTAAGTGATTGCTGTTTGTACATGGAAGATATAAGAGAAATCCATTTTATGGGTATTTATTTAAAGAATAGAACGCAAAAAAAATATTTTTAGATGAGAAAAATCATTGTCGGTTTGTTCTGTGCGTTTTGGCATGTTAATCTCAGAAACGGCTAATCCGATTTGAATGCGGGTTTCACTCATGTATTGTTCTAAGCATCTTAACATTTAGTGATTG
>DWNJ01000096.1:0-19739 GCA_018250275.1 Udranomia eurus | reverse complement strand
CGGTTTTCACTGGTATTGTTGTAAGCTTCACTTAACATTTAGTGTTTGTCTCATAAAAATCGGTTCATAAATAAAAAAAGTTGTGGGACGGGACGGGGAGGCGGTACGATAATATATTCTGTAGTATTACGTTGAAGAGATTGTTCTCAGCCGGTAAAGTTTGCAGATTTTTTGGCGCCTATTATTAGGGACATGTAAATTGGGATAAACACGAGAATAGCGATTACTATAGGTATTGTTTATTCGTTACAGCGGAAATGCCTACCACATGAGGAAATTTTGACGAAACACACAAGTGTAAAACGAAGCTGCAAAGCGTAAACAAACGTTTTCTCCTCAGTTTGCTTAATTCTTTCTTGTCAAGTTTTTTCCATACATCCATGTATCCACTAGCAAGCAGCAATTACGTGAGAACATACACGTTGCAAGAAGACATCGTGCGCCATTGATTCACGTTAACCGTCTGTCACACGGCGACAACATCTACAAGCGGCTGCGTCGGTTTTTAATCGGCGAAAGTAGTTGCGTGAAATGCGCGTGCGCTCGCATTTCGATCACCATCCGCACTCAGCATTTCTAACGCACGACTCGCCGCCACACGCCAGCGGCTACGATACGGACGGTATACGAGTATATACACTAGCAATCACCCGTGGCTTTCGTTGCTAGCGTACCTTCGTGATGATGCTATCGACGATGATGTGCCAATTCCTCCTAACCTAACTTTGTTTTGGCTGATTTTTCATTTTTAATGCCAGTAGGCTGTATGCGCTAACGAACTATTTCGCATGTACTGGTAAAATCTCCTAAGACAATTTGTGTTTTAAAACACTTGTATCACTTATATCAAGAACTGCTATTATATGCAATAGAAATAACTGCTTAAGTCTGTACTTTAGGTATAACTCTAATATTGTTGTAAATACATACAAGCTTAATGTTTAACTTAAGATAGAAGAAATTGGTACTTCATCGTCGATATGACAGAACTTCCATACAAATCATCCCCTTCACAATTTTCGGGGTGGAATTTCCGAATCAGGTATGTAGTTTTAGATACTTCGTGGTGAGTCAGTCAGTCAGTGGTATTTCGCTTATACATATAGTATAGGTATAATATATCTACGCTACTATTTATTTTTAAGGATAACATCTTTGGAAGCGCACATGATTTATGTGTATTGTAAACGAAAGAAAATGTTCATCATGATAAGCATCTTTGAAGACGGACGATAGAACTGCTGATAGCAAAACATGCTTGTTGTACTTGGGAATACATAAAAAATTATGATTTTGCCATCCCTAAGGTAAAAAAAATGTGGGTAGAATATAGGGTAGGATTTTCAATATTTTATCTCACTTTTAACCAAAGTAATCTACCTATTACTGATTGACCTACTACCTAGTACTGACGCATGATTTTGTACCACATGATTGTAATGTAATTGTAATTCATACGCAAGTGTTACTCGTAACCATCCCTAAAATAATTATTTTTGTGATTAGAATACTCGTATATATCCAACTTTTGCATTAGGATATCTCCTATCATGAAAGCGTTATCAGCGTTATCATCTATTCAACTTAACCTCAAGCGAGATTTGGCGTTACGTACATTTTAACAATTGTATAAAATTAAAGCCAAGGATATTTATTTGTTTATTTGTTACGCCAATGAAATGTACACTTTTTAAACTATTGAGGAACAAATATACAAGAGAAATAACAATGGTTAATTAAATTATGGGTGCAAACCACAATGCCGAGCATATACACAAAATAACATTAAACAATTTTTACAATAATAATTGCAATTCGGGAATATAATCAATAATACAATACATATAATAAATCTGTAAGTGATTGATGTATGTACATGGAAGATATGTAAGAGAAAACCATCTTAGGGATTTTTATTTAAAGAATAGAACCCAAAAAAATATTTCTAGAATTTTTGTTTGTTAGTCTGGTTGTCTGTTTGTCTGTGCGTTTGTGCACGTTAATCTCAGAAACGACTGATCTGATTTGAATGCGGTTTTCACTGGTGTATTGGGGTAGGCTTGAAACACTTAAAACGGGGGAGGCGGTACGAAGTTCGCCGGCCTGCTAGTATTATATAAAACAATATTAAAAACTTAGAATAAGACATATATTTATTTGATTACATATTATTTTTGCTTAAAATATATATGTATATTGCAGACAAATTAAGTAATATAATCGTAAACTGTCACAACAGATGCTTTTGAGGGCAGCTGTGTAGAGATTGTGTGTTCAATAAATTGAAGAATTCAAGAAACATTTAATGTACGTACTGACGAAAAGCAATTTTCTCGGACCAACCTTTCTCAAAAGCAGTGTCAGGATTATGTAAACATAGTAATAACACTTCGAACACAATCTGTAGCACCATATCATAGATAGTTTTGTAGATGTACTCGTACGATAAGCCCAATGTGTAATATCCGATGATAATAAACCAAATATACTGACGTGTATTGTGCCTATGTACAAAGGACGATTATAAACGAATCCCGTTGGTTTAAAGTTGTTGACATGTACATGACTACAGTTATTATGGAGTTCTTTTCTAATTAAAAAACCCTTTTAGTTTAATTATGTTTACTCATGTGCCCACTTGCTTTTCATAGACTTCATTATGATCCTACTCTGTGCTTAACAATACAGGGGTCTACAGATGAGGGTAGATGGCGTACATGTAATAACATAGTCGTTAACCGCGTTTAGACATTCCGCCATACTGTATCACATAATTCCAAGCAACAACTTATATCATAAGTCTCATGCTGAACTGGGACATAGTTTCGTGACTGCCAGTAATTAATTAAACTAATGAAATGTTATGTGGTAAAAAGTGCCACCTAGCTCTATCGCTCGATTACTCGTATGTCCAAGTTATATTACTTGAAACGTGGGTAATTGTCTGTCGGCTACCTAAATAGTTTTTATGTTTGTTTAGTAGCTACTACCACCCTTTTGACCTTGTGTTTTTGTATTGAAACTTGCTGTACACACCGTACGCTTCTATAGTTATCGGCTTACATAAACTTCTTGATACATTTTTAAAATAGTTGGCCAAAAACAATAATATGTGATCATTGTTTTTTATTATTTGTATCTATATGTACATCGTAATCGATGTTAAATTTTCACAGGACGACAGGATCCAGCTGTAAAATTACTACAGTGAAATTCAAATTTTTCAGAGGTTTAACATAATTTAATTTTAACTTAATACGGGAATGTAGCAATTTCCAGCCGTTTCTTGAACTATTTATGTTTATTAGTTGTTATTAAGTGAAATTCGCAACTGTGCATCTATATAGTGAAAAGATCTCTAACAATGACAAAATACTATATTTGTCAGGTAATTGAGTTACAAGCAAGAAGTAAATGCTTATTCAAAATCACAATCTCTTAAGCGGGCCCGCCTAAGGTCAACTAGTCGGGCGGCGGTTCCTTGCGACGTCATCCAATTACTCTCGCTTCGGATGCAAGCGGGTTACCATGTCACTTTCCTCGTCTGCCGCCGGTAGCTACCAATCTTTAGCATACAACATGAATGCAATATGACGCGTACTTATCGTCCGAGCTAGGGCTTTCGGTTGCAGTGCTTGCTTAAGTTTCTTGAACGTGTTCCTTAGCTAATTAAAGATCTTATGCAAAAGGAAATCATTAAAAGTCCGTCCTAATCACAAGTAAATAATTTTAATTATATTCATTTTTTGTTTATTCGTGGTAATTTGTTGAGACGTATCTAGTTTTGTAAATTTATTTGAAAAGGTTCAATTAAAAGTCTGTTAATGAATGTGATAGAATAATAATGATTCTGAGAACGATGCTTTATTTTAATGATACATTTAACTAGCTACCGGTTTTCTTTATACAGACAATTTGCACATTTGCATAAGCCTACTTATTCCACCTTTACCTACATGACCAAATCCGAAATGGCTGACATCATTCTCCGCTGTACCTTCCTGAATACGAATGAACGGGCTACATATGGCGCCGCAGACCACTAAACGATCATAAATTTCTCCATTTATTTATGGGTGGTTATGAACATTAAAGTTTCGTAATATATTTGAGTCTGCTATATTAAATGGATGTATATTTATTTCTGACCAGCTGACCCGGCGTACCGGCTCAGAATATTTTTTCTTATATTTTTCTTATCCGCTAAACTTAGAAAAGTATTTTCTTTCATAAAAACTTACTGATAAATAATAAATAACACAACAAAAAATAATAAGCGAATTTGCTCCATTCGTTAACGCGTGATGCGATGACCAAGGGAAATAGAGATTCAGTAATTTTTATATATATAGATGAGCGGCAACCCTGACCAGTGATTGCCAGTTTTCGAGGCGTCAAAAACAAGAGTTAATATCGCCCGAAGCCCGGCCGGTCCAATGCATCAACGGGTTTAGCACTCGATGAGTTGAAACCCGTTTGTTTAATCACGTTACGACGCGACGATTCGAAGTGAACTTTCTTCATAAGTGCACTGTGAAATTTCTCTTGCGATGTAACAACGGTCCTGTCTCCTCGTACTTACAATAGCCAAATTAGTTGCTCTCAGTCGTTAACTCCACGCCGCGGGCGAGTTATATTTTCGAACTGGAGTTTGTTTTCGGATTGGTCAATTGCCCACCAAAAGCAGTTAAGCTATTAGCGTTCGTTACGAGTGAGTCACTCCGCTCTTTCACAAAGCAAAGTAATGCAAATGAAAATCTTGCGAAATCACTTTAATATATCAAGTAGTCGTATGTTGTTGCCTCTTGAAACGAAAGTAAATTTCGCGTTCAGTATTCATCGAGTTTCTTGAAGAGCATTGTGATTGAATAAATACGATGTCAGGTGTTTTAATTGTATAATCGCTCTATCGTTCAATCTTCTGACCTTGCCGGGATCGCGTGCAGACTTGACCCGTCAGCAAACTTGTTATTACTTATTGCTAATAGAGGATAGTCGGTAATGACTGTTTTGTTCTTGCTTGTCAAATTGTGATTACTCGTAAATTATTTAGTACCGACCAATGATTTTAAAATATCGTATGTATGTACTACAACGCTAAACGGTCTTATAACATATATAATAAATATCATCATCGGTACTGTGAGTTCATCAAATACATATATAAATTTCACTTTTACTTGGTAGTTTATGTTTAGTTGGAATTAATTTTAACGATTAATTAAAAATTTATGAAGGGTCCCTCAACTTTTTTTATGACTGTGAAGTACGATCTTGCAATCCACCTGATGGTAAGTGGTTACTGCCGCCGATCGAAGTTCTTTCTTAGGTCGTCCACAATTGCGTTGCTACTCCTGAGGACTAAGTTGGAACGCCTCGGCTAATTATGTCTCCCTGACGACACCCTTCAAACCAGAACACAGCAGTTACAAGTTAGAAATAGGTGTGTGGCTGTGGTACCTCCGGAGGCGAACCGTAAAAGGTTCTACCACCTTCAAATTATAGGTTAAAGCAATAAGACGACTGTATTAAGCTATAAACTTACTAATAGACAACCATAATGTCCTAACTTTCTTATTTTAAATTTCTAACAGCTTTTCTTCACAGGCTTAATGATACCTATTATTTTAATTATCTTTGCAACAACAGAACTTTGAACATGCTTAACTAGTTCTCGAGACTTGTTATTATCGCTACGTTTTATTAAACATAATTGTTTGAAACCAATTTTAAATAGTTGTTTCGTCATAGAAACATTGGTAGTGAAGTCAGTTTAATTTTATACACATTTAACAGTAAACAGTATCTATTCAATACACTTGCACTTTTATATGTAATTCTTGAAATTTATTAATTTCTTATTACATACAAATATGTTAAATGTGTATAAATTAAACCGACGATAAGTCTGCTTGCTACACACAACTCAGAATTAAAATGAGGGTGACATCTGATTTATTATATATATTGTATCTATTTCATCCCCCATATTTCTTAACTTAGGGTTGTTTTTCTTTCAAATTTATTAATATGAGACGTAACGTGTAACGTGCTCTTAATCCCGGAGATTGTTCATTTCGTTTCTGAATAAACGACTACAACTTTAACGCTCGACTTGTCTTTAACTACTTAATTAAAAGTTGAGGCGAGACCTAGCTCCGTACAACTAGTTCTACTAATATTATAAATGCGAAAGGTTGCGAGGATGTTTGTTACTCCTTCACACAAAAACTACTGAAGTGATTTAGATTAAATATTACAGCTTATACATCAGAATAAAACATAGACTATAATGTATAAAGATATTGTGAAAATAATACAAAACAAAATGATTAATTAGTGTCAACTAAGTCGGTGCGTCGGGCGCACGGCGATTGGTTTTTTTCTACTTTATACATATACAACGCGGGCAAAGTCGCGGGCAACAGCTACTTGCTATATAATTGTACACGAGGCTCGTGTACATTGTGTAGAATGTTGCAGCTGCGACGCATGTGTGTCAATGCTAATATACTGTTGCACACGCCTACCTCACAGTTAAGGTCGCTTAGAATCTCGTTTCACATTTAGTGAATGTTACGTTGTTATCACTCGTTTAACTTAGGAGGATGGGGCGATGAGAAGTGTTCTAATCTCAGTTTTTTTATACTACTAATCACCACTCATCGAAGATCTCCATTTAAACAGTCGATCTATTTTCGTTTCCTCGGTCCCAGTAACCTTATATTAAGTAGTTTAATGTGGGGGTTGTTAGCCGTCGGACATTTATGTCAGAAACACCCATATGGAATTTCAAGTGGTGGGTGAGATGAAAGGGAACTTCTGTTACAAACTGTGTTAATGACTCCTTTCACGCATTGGTTATTTTGACATTTTAAACGCTTCATAGTTTACATGGTAGAGGTAAGACGTTTGGCTAATTGCGTTCACGCAAACCTCTTGAAACCACTGGCACTCCCACACAATGCAAAATTTAAGATATCACTGTTGGAATTTTAATATATGTACTTTAGTGTGGGATCTCGTGTGTCATATTTTCATGTCCGCTAATTGGCCGCAGTAACAAAAGTACAATATGATTTTTACTCCAAACTTCTATCAACTATTTCAATTGATACATTCATTTGGTTTCTGTGCCATAGAAAGTTTCCTGAAGCGGCTCAGACTATTTCATATTAATCAGTTGGCCGTTCGCCATGAAAGTGTTTGTTATCCTCAACATGGAATCTACGCTTTTTTCACCTTTTGAATTCACAGTAGTGTTACGTAGGTTTTGTATTAGTATATTATCGTATTTGTAGAACATTTGTTAATATTTTTATATCCATACACATTAAGTGATTCATTTTGGTTTATTTTCATTGTAAAACTAATATTAGATTATCAATATTATATGTACCTATACACATTGATAACTCATAATAGACTTGTGTGGCGCCAACAATTCTATTTTTATTATCTACATAGAGTTTCCATGATAGAACTATTGACAAAACAGAAGCAAAGTAGGTTATAGCGAAACAATAAAGTTTTCACAATAACTTTCACGGTGCCGCAACACGGAGACTCCCTCTGGGATTCCCATAAAAACAGGGAAAGTATGTAATCACCATGCGGTCGGCAGAAGCGAAGGCGAGCTCTCGCCACGCCCATCCCTTGTTAAGGCTAAATATAGATGTACGATTTTGAGACGTCCAACGGTTTGAGAAGAAATCATAATTGATCACTATTTAGTAACGCTGAGAGCCAGCAGGCCGAAGTGACAATCGGCTGGGCTCATCGCTCTAAGCAGTGACAACTCCCCATGAGAAGAGAAGACCTCGAGAGCAGCAGCACAGATCCCTCACCGACTTAGTGGACTGATGACCTGAAGAAGACAGCAGGATACGGTGAATCCATCAGGGCGCAGGATTGTTCAAAGTAGCATCTAGCAGTTAGTGTAGGTCCACAAAGGCTAACAGAAATATTGATTCATTATTTCTTGTGTTACAATTTAATAGATCCTTAAATAGTAATTAGTGGGTTGTTCACCCGCATCAATTTCATCTTACTCAACTTAATGAATCACTCGACTCGACCGTTTCAACACTAACGATTTTACCTGTACTTTCTGTTCGATCTTTTCTTTTTTTACCTGTAACGGTCATCTGGGTTCCGTTCGTTTGTGGAAGCCCTAACGGTGGACCATACGAAAGTGAAACTTAAACTTGTCGATTTGTGAAGTCGATAGAGGGTGGTAGCCGGTGATTAAAATACTTCCATCGCTATTTGAACGGAGGAACTCTATTTGTTCGTGTTTTACCAGTTTTCTTTTTCCTCTACAGAAGTTTTATTAGACTCTGGCGGAAACTACTATCAGAATTGTTCCGATTCGCGTTGATTTTATTAATTCCAAGATGTTGCTTTGTAATTGTGATCAAGCTATGTTTTTGTTCATTTTTATTATTTGCAAAGTAAATTGTTTTAGTTATTGCTATCTACAGTTTTGAATCAACTTTTTTTTCTTAGTCTAATGAATCTTGTTTTATGCAGGACCATACTTTTATACAAAAAATAATAAGATGTTATTGAGAATTTTGGTGATAGTATCCGATACCTTGAATACGATACGTAGGTACATAAGCTGTTGGCAGATTTAAATTTGAATAACAATTGCACGAGGAGTTACAATAAAAATATCTATGTAATTGAATTATAAATTAATTCAACGGCCAATTTCAAGAAAAAGGTAATAGGAAAAAGTTAAAAAAAATGTAAATTGGAATAGCCAACGAAGCGTGCGATGCTTCAATATTAAATGGAGTCGAAATGAGATAGTGCCTTCAGTCTCCGGCGATCTATAACTTGTAAGTTATTACACCCAAGAGTCATTTATTAGCTTATCTACTATCTTTTGTTTGAAGGAAACAGTTTAATCCAAACCAGATATTATATTTATGAATGTTAAGGGACAGCCTGTCAGACAGGAATTTCAACCTTTGTCTGACCTATAACATTATGTTTCATACTCACAATTGATCAACTATTATGACTTTTTAGAATAAATTTCGAGCTATTCTTATGTAACACAAAACCTTAAGTTTCAATTGAGTGATCGTTTACCCAAGAAGGGCACTTTGGATTAAAACAATATTTTTTGCTGTCCGTTGCCGCTGTAGACCTTCACGGTCCGTAGCTGCCAACGCCCTTGTCAGACGATTTGCCTTGTTAGAAATGACAACAAACTTAAATCTTCGTTCGAATCATAGCGGATTTTTCCAGAAATGGTTACCTCATGTGGAAGGTTGTCGACAGTGTCAGTGGTGTAACAATTTCGAGCTTCATTTAGAGTTATCACGCCTATATGCGCTTTATAGCAGTCGTCAAAAATTAAAAGACGACAATACTCGCCTAAAAATACCTACACCAGAATGCTGAATCAGGTTAGTAGGTACTATTGTGCATTCTCCTATTCCAATCAATTGGAATATTCCAAAAAGTAAAAATTATGAGTAAATACAAGACGATTTTTCAACACATACGTTTATTAAACAATAACGAAATCTGTCTCAGATTGACCGGGGCTTTATAACCGCACGGTGATGGTAGTCTAACTTAAGTCTAGTACTGGGAAGCAATTATGGTTTTTCTGAAAGTTAGTTGACCTGGCATGGATGTCTGGGAATCTAATGAACTTTAAAACATATTTTATGTAGAGTGAATAATACAATGTCCGATAATGTTAACACTGTTTTAGTTCGTCTACAAACGAATTGGACCTCTCGCATATGATATTACTGCCATTCATTTTTAAATAATAATGAAATCACGCATCCGCTTTCACGATATGATGTAATGAAAATACAAAACGTATGTGTATGAGTCCACTTCTCAAATAGAAATATAATTAGATGGTCAAGGACATTTTACGGCACTATATACGAAGATCGCGAAAGAAACGTAAGTTAAATTCATATATTTTAATGATAACAATACAGAAGTTAAGATAACTGTCATTTCAAAATATTGATAGTACGTCGAATTTCTACTCCCAACCGCAATTTATCACCTGTCAGAATTAAACACTTATCTCGGCAGCGACGCAGTTATCGGACACCGATCGGTGTCTCGTCTCATACGAGTATGCACCACACTTGCATTACACATGCACAACAGTTTTTTCCTCTGATACAGATCATTCGGCACGATGCGAGAACATTAGCCCGTTGGCTTCACGTGCATCATGCTACGGAGATACTGTATTGCATAGTCCATCAAGATCAAGAATTGTATATGCATTTCTCTTTCTACGTACCTTATGGCTCAGATCTATTTATAGAATAACAGAACAGAATCTACTATCAAAACTGTTCACCCAAATTAACTTAATTCTGTGACAGGCGCCGTGTAACGATTTAAAAAAATGTACTCTTTTTATTTTTGTAACTGGTTGAAGTGGATTGTGATAAGTGTACCTTAAAAATAACTTTAAACTTTCATATGAAACATTTTTTATATAATTTTTTTTGGGAGTGAGGATTGAACCCACGACTTCTTATTCGGCTAAAATAATATAACCCGCTAGGTTATATTATATTAGCGCCGCTGGCTAAATATCTTTGTTTTGTCTGTTGAAAATATTAATATATTTTACAGGTACAATTTGTTCATTTTTTATAATGTCACTGATTTACAATTTAAAACGATGAACGTATGTCAGGAGTTTCCTAAATCCGGCTTCGTGTAAGCGGAAACTCATGACAAGGACAAATAACACTATATCACTGTATACAATTTCATCTGCACTTCAGCAAATTCCCTGCCAAAGTAGGTTTAGTTTGGTAGCTATTTTAGAGATAACCCTCTAGCCCGATATTACAAATTATTATGTAACGTTCCGCAGGGTATGTGGAATTCTAGAAGCTTAATTGAAATGCCTTCAGTGCATGATGTATGTTAGATAGTGGATTGAGCCAAATAGCGGTGCAATGCGATAAAAATTGATGTAACGTTAGTTCCGACGGCGGGTATCAGGTATATTGACACTAGTTCTGCATCACGACTCGGTCATCGAGAGCGTGCGAGGACGGCATAACTCCAGCGATTGATTGTGCACACTTACAACAGCACAACTCGGCCGTAAGCGACGTAGTTGTCATATATGGAGCGGTATGCAACACATTGAACAGGTATGCAATCACCGTAGGAATTTCACGCATTATTTACATCGCTTGCCCAACTGCAGCGCCAGTGCCGGATTGACCATATTTTACTTTTTACGGTGGTAGAAACTTTTACGATTCGACTCCGGAGACACCACCGCCACACCGATTTCTACCATATACCTCTTGCTTGCTTCAGTGGTTTTGAAGCGTGTGGTAAGGGAGGCATACTTAACACATGCGTTCCAACTTATTTCTCAGGAATAGCGATGCATTTGTGGTCGACCTAAGAAGGAAATTCGATTCAATCTTGAGCTGATTCCAGATGTCCATGGGCGGCAGTAACCGCTTACCATCGGGGGAACTGCATGCTCGTTTGCTACCTTCCCCCGCGCACTAATAAGAAAAGTATTTTTCGTTGTCGTCGCTCTAGGCTACTCTTACCGACTCGAACTCGGAAGCCAAAGGGGCTTCAACCCTGGTTTTAATGTTTTTTTCTCGCCTTCGTTGTATAATATAGTAAAGGCGACATCATACAAATGCTGGCTTAATCCGGACCTGTGCAGCGCTCGATGATTTATATTGTTTCGCGACAGCCATTACCGCGAATTGGAGCGCCGATTCTTTCTAAACGCCCGTCTACTTGTCTGAGATAGACATCATTGGACGTGAGTTATGTTTGTGATCGGGAAATGTGTTCGTTACGTATGGCATGGCAGCTTGATGTTTTGGTTTTCTGGTTTACAACTGAGATTATTTGTAGGTATCATTAGTTAAACGTTGTAAGTTAAAAATGAGTTGGGGAGTTTCTTGAATGCGTAGACGTTCAGTCAATCATGTTTTTGGATAATATCTACGTGTTTACTTTAAAGTATTTATAGAAAAATCTAATATTAACTTACTACTTAAAATGAACACTGATAAATGTTAATTTTAAGTAGTAAGTTAATATTAGATTTTTCGAATAAAATATTTTAAAATCGACACCCTAACTCGAGACAAATAAAATATAACACTTCGTGTATACACATAAAGAGGTTGCATCAGTAGGAATTTCACGCATTATTTACATCTCACGTCTACCGACGTAATCGTGTTGACGTTAATCTGTTGCTTGATTATTATGTTCGTTGCAATGCCTAAAAGTAGAGCACACATTAGCTTATTAAAATAGGAGGTGGTAGGATGAATATAGAAAGGTCCCTGTCGTTGCGGGACATACAGAATAGCGATACGTTATCTCCTGCCTGTCGTAAGAGGCGACTAAAAGGGGTTTCTGGAGTCGGGGCGGTAAGAGTGGGAGCTCGAACCGTCATGTCTCCGACTCCGGGAAAGACGCCGTTGTGAGTTGTCTCACAACGGCGCACACCAGGAAGGTGTTGAGTTGAGCCACGGAATCTCCCCAAGAGATATGCTCGATGAGGAGACGTGCTGGCCGGTAACAAAGATGTGACTACGACTGTGAGAGTAACAAAAACAACTATATAAAAACTTGTATTATGTTCACAGACTAAATACAAAGCGAATTACATTAAACCTCCGCTAATAATACGGAGACCTCCATGCAAATAATGGAGGCACTGTGGCATTGTATAAAAACTATAAAGTCAAATACTGTCGTGACACCCGCACTTGTATTGTGAACTCAAACGTTAGTGTGTCTAAAATACTGAATATTAGGTATACCTATATTTCGTACTGAAAAGTAAGTTACAAGCGAGTAAAAATTAAGTTCAAAATAAAATTTAACAAGTCTAATAAACGATTAAAAGTCAAACTAAAATAAGATCATGTTCATTGATACCAACATTTTGTTTTTATCACTTTTGTAATAATAACATAACGGTTGCTCGATATAAAATCTCATCAAATGCAACACTGTTCTCATAGATGTTAGTTACGTAAAGAAACAACATAACTCCGTGTTCTAACTTCTATGCCAACAAAAGACGCGCTACTTCCATTCGGTGCTCGTACATAATTTTATTACGATTTCCTTGCAATTGCACAACCAGAAAGATTGCGGCTTGCGTAAGGTTTGACGCGATAATTGTAGATGTGTATGGATATCTCGATATCGAATGGCAATATTTTTGATTCATTGCAACACGGCCGTCATTACTACAAACTGTTCTAATACATCATCTCTTAATTGTCTTCTTTGTTAGATGTTACGTGATTTGATCTCTGTTATGTTTAACGACTGGGGAAGAGACTGGCTGTTGTATCGAGACGAAGCACTTTAATTCGATCCTATCCATTCCTCGTAAAGCACTCCAGGGGATATTCCATTCCATTTACATCGCGATTAAACCTAATTCAAAATTCCGGAAGAGGTAAGCGTACTTTCTGATATTAAGATGGCTTTGTAGCCTACATTAGAGCTAACATTCGTAACGTCTGTCTCAAAGGTCTCGGCTCTGCTAAAACGAACGTCATAGCGAACTCGAAGGGAAACTTATTGATTAATTTCACAGGATGAAAAGGAATTTTAAAATTTCCCCATAAAAGAAGGCTATGGGTTCAATTAATGATGATGTATGAAGGACGAGGAATGAAACTGTATACTACTTCGTAAAACAAACATGTAGTTAAAATAATTCCTATTTTTATTATAGAGAAAGTAAGGAGAAATGCTTATACATAATTTTTACTGAAAGATTGTACACGGATACGAATTGTAGAAAAAAAACTCATTTTGTTCTTTTTTCCAATACAGTTCTTTAAACTTAGAGATTAGATTGCCCACTGGCTCACTAGTTTTAATTTACAAGCTACCTGTTTTGGACAATTGTATAGTATTGCGAATTACCACAAAACTACACAATAGATAAAATTTTATTTCATTGCTTGTAAAAAGGTTGTAATCCGAGCTAATAAACAAATGTATACGTAGCTAAATTAAAGTCGTATTGTATTTTATCTGTCCGCTAGAATTCTATTATGTAATTAAACATAACCGACTACTGCTCTACAATAAGTTTTAAATATTAGTCCAATAAAGCATTTTAATTTGAATCGATATGGTCCAGTTATTTGGACTTCAGTTCAATCAGACACCTATATAATAAACAAAGAACTTACGCAATTTTTATAACTTACAAATAGAATGAAACGGCGTCTAATGTTTCCCGTCTGCACTCGATTTCAATACTAGCCAATGATGAAATAATATTAGTCTTAAAGTAAATGCATCATGCCATTCGACACTGATAGATCACGTCTAGCAGTCGCGAACATACGCTTCATTTAGCACTGCTACATTGATTCCTCAGTATTACATAGCACTAACTCAGCCTTATCGTAAACGGTAATGTACCTTTAACATTGCAAGTTCATCGCAGTCTGCAGGTTTTCTGTAACATCGTTCAAAGCGTGTAATTACTTGTAACAAAAAAAGTATGTTGTCATACTAGCTGTCGATGATCTGAAAATTACAAGCCACTTGCTCGTAGATGTATTACTTCGAGCTATTTGTAATGTAACAGTGTGAGGAAACGAGGACGTAAGAGTGTTGGTATCAGTCAAGAGGCATACGAAGTGATACGAACGTTTTATATTTTGCACGCCTCTTAGAGATGCCTTAGTTAGTTAGTGCTTTACCGTTGACTGATTTTTAAATTGATATTTTCTCACTGTCACACACTTTTTCGTAAAAATAAACATATTCTTTTATAAAATAAACATTGGCGAAAAAATTACATAAAATTTTATGTTTTCGTTCGATAAATAGATTAAATTATGCCAAAAAAAAAGATTGTCTGCCTCTCCATTACACAATCCAGTTTCATCAAAAAACATGAATGAAAAACTTCATCAATCAATTTTTTTTTCAATATTTTTGTATTTATAAGTAGACTAACCATACCCAATGATCTTTTTGTACTCCTTATATTTTTTTATAATAATTAATTATAAAATAAATACGGGACTGCGAACGCCGTTCTTGAAAATAAATCGCTTATATACGTATATGAAAGGAAAAAGGAAACACTCACTTGTCACATAAATATAAGATAAAAAAATGGCGTGACAGCTGTCACTTGAGTGTCTTGTATTTATATATATATATTTCATAATTGTTTTGATCTAACTAACGTTATAACTAGATAATCGAGGCGATGGATTTTCCAAACTATTATATCCTCGTATCCGGTGCCAGTGCACACACTCGAAAGGGGCTGGCCTCTGTACGTCATTAATAAACAATAGTGCGCATCAAAGCGACGTTTCCTAGGACCGTTTAATTCCGTCCCATGCTGGAGTGGCGGTAAAGTATTATACTTTGTAATAGTCACAGGAACTATGCGTCGCTCAGACGGTAATGGCTTCAATGTTGCTGAAATATGACGCGAACTGGTACATTCGACTTTACTGCCCATTACCTGATGTTTGAAGTTCTGGTTACGATCCGAAGTCGTAAAACGCCAAGGGCTTGCCAGCTGTTAGAATCTACATAGTTTCGTTCGGTACAGAACCGCACCACGCCTCAATCCGCCTCGAAGACGTCTCACAAAAGTACTAAAGTCACTAGTCGACTCTAGGTATAAATCCTGTCCTATTTAGAGGAGAATGACTCCTAAATCCCGCCCTATCCACCGCCTCGAAACGTCCGCTCGTGTTATTGAAATAATTCGTTTTCACTTAGCATTCTTTCCGTCCTTTTCTTTTGTGCTCGACTTCTAAGCGTCGTACCATAATGTCAAATAGCCTAGAATAATCCTCGAAAATTTAGCTATCAGATTCAGATAAAATTCTCATATCTGTCTAATCCTGGGCCATCGTGGGCATCTACATAGGTATAGGTAATTTAAGCATGTCTTTGTACACTATCTAATCGATGACTATGTAATGTGTCGATGTCTAAGTATGTACGAGTATCTGTGTCTGTATTCTATGTATTTCATGCTGTCTATCAATAATTAAAAAGCCATTGATTGGAAATTCTTTGCGTTCTACGATTTATTCTTCCAATTTGTTTAAAATAATTAAGTTTTATGATGACTTCCTGTTAAGTATTCATTGATTTTGAATGTAAACACGGTTTGTTTCGAAATGTTATTGAGGATCTCTCACGCGGGGGCCGTGTATCGCGCTAACGTGCATGTTTGCAGTTTTGCATTACAAAATAATGGTGTCGTGCAAATTGTGTGTACGTATTATCTATAATGGTAACATCATACCCGTTTATTTATCACTAGCTGATCCGGCGCAATTTGTACCGCCTCAGAATCGTTTTCCTGTCCCTGTCCCTGTACTATCTGTCTCCATCATAGAATATATGTTGTCTAATAGCCGTATAGAGGACTAATAGCTGTATAACAATAACAAAAAAGTTTCATCAAAATCTATCCAGTAGTTTGCGTGAAACAAAAAAAAATCGAAATGTTTGTTTTTGACTTTGGTTGTATTGGGTATTTTTTTTAGTTTTTATTCAATGTACAGAATTGAACTCTACAGTTTTATTATATGTATATAATATGCCGTTACATCTTTTGTAGAGTATTTAGTATAGTAACTACTAACGCTCGTTACTCTGGCTGGGTGGAGAAGCTGGATTGATGATGAAGGTGATAGAGTGGGCTGAGAAAATATAAAGTCCCTAAGTTATCCAACAAGTTGCCAACAAACGTCAAATAAAGATAGATTTCGCACGAGGCTTCGCTTGCATTCATTTATGCCTCGGGAACGGGACTTGTAATAAAAGGCACCAGACACTTTTCTGTATCCAGGATAATGTGAAGTGTACACATCAAACATTTCATGACGATTGAACGATTAGTGTGTTAAAGCGTAACAAACAAACTCGCATTCAAATTTATAATAATAGCATGTAGCCAAGTCGCGGACGGAGGCCAGTCTTACAAATACCTAAGTTTTATCTCTAGTCAGCCTCGAGACTTGGTTTCGCATGCGTGGTTGTTGGAATTCAGGAAGTTACACATGAACGATTCGCACAGATTGTTGCTCAAATACAAATGTAATGTTAATGCGTGTAGGTGTGAATGTGAACCGAATGAAATAATTGTTTCAATAGCCACAAGAAGGAGCCACAAATCTTCACCGATAGACCAGGTGTCTGTACGTATCTCAACTATTGCTAGGATCATCTGAAATACTCCTTTAAAAAGGCATCTATGCTCTCTTTTTGAAACAATTATCCCATGTATAATTATATTTTTATCTTAATATTATGTACACCTTTATACCTATATCATTTATGTATATATATGTCTTACACCGCTTTCATTATTTTCTACTCTTTCTCAAGGTTGATTTATAGACACTGCTTTTTAGCATTAAGTACGCCTTTTGTACCATATTCCTTTTATTGGCCGATAAAGAATAAATAAGTAAATAAAATTAAGCTAAAATGCCTTATTTACTTATATTATTATTCTTTCAATCAAATCCTTTCTACAGCTGGTGTTAGTATAACCGATTTGGACCTGTTCTTCTCGTGACGATGAAGGAAGGAGGAAGGAAGAAGACTCCGCTTCTTAGTCAAAATCAGTTGAAATATCTCACTAAACTCAAATCAAAACAGATATATTTTTATAAGACGTTAAAGCAACAAGCGTGTAAGTTGTCGAATTCATCCACATGTTTACCCTATATTATGGAAATGTATTTATTTGGATAGGTAACTTCACCAAATAGGACATGTTACATGACCCTCATCAGAACATGATCATAGAAACGTTACGCCTTTTAATCACTTTCCTCTGTATGCATACTGATAGAAAAGAAAACAATGGGGATTGGATGCAGCCCTTTATATACACTTAATTACTTTTTGCGTTCTTTTTCATGCCTCCGATGATTGTCTGCACACAAAACGTATGCACGTCATATGCAATTTAACTGGTGCCTTTATTCATTTCGTGTAGTTGTCAGTAATGGTGTTTGTCGCTCCCGTCGCACGTAATGTTTGATTGAATTTCAATTGGATCCACGACACGACCTCGTTAATGCAGTGACAATACATTGTACATTGTACACTAGACGTGGATTGGTTAAAAGCTTATGTTTAAGACGCAATAGGGAAATGCTGCGTGTAAGCTTAGCGCGTGTATAGAGACTTGTAGAATTTGCTATTTTATAGATTCGTGCTTTTGATCGTGCTAGTTGTTCTAAGATGAAATGTCACCAATCAAATGTTTTTATTCATTATAAGGTATACAAATACACTTAACGAACATCATATACATTTTTTTTAGTCAGTGGTCATCGGCTTTCAACGCCTTCAGGTTATGAAGAAAAAAGCTGGCAGAAATAAGACTCTCAGCACTCTTTTAAAAATATGACATAAAAATAAATTCAGTCTACAGCATGATTTTGGTCCGATCCACATACTCTTTCATTCAAAAATAGTTCAAGTTATATTTTAGAATGAAAGGTATACCTATCACAAAAAATGGTATTTCGTGGACTACATTTCGTGATATTAACAGTATTCTGATTTAGTTTATAACGAGTGGTCCCCTATATTCGTTTCTAATCACTATGACTCCGTTGGCTCTTATTCAATTTGAATTTGGACGTGTCGTTTTTTTGATCGAATTTCAATTGGCTCCGAGGTCACTTCACCGTTTTGTAAGTGGCGAATGTGAAGAACTGATACACAAAATTGTGCTAATGTAGTCTTGCGATGTTCCTTTCTACGTCGGAATGTGAATAAACAGTTTTGATGAAACAACGAATTGTAATGTTAAAATTATGATATGCTTGCATAGAAATCAAAGTTATACGTTTTCGTAATATGTCGCGTGAAATTATTTATCTAATGTGTAATATGAATGAAGTAATATTTTCGCAAATCTACATCTCAATTACGTTACACGTAAAACGGCATATGTCTAACTAGGATGTATTTAGAAAAAAATGATGACTAATTAACAAGTTACTCGAATTCTTCAACCATTCACCCATACTTGCGTCCAATTGACATTAAATTCATTATTCCGCGGCGCGGCTCGGCATATGGGCATGGACAATTACCCGTGCCTATTTAGGCGAACCGTTTGCTTCGGATCTAAAAATATTTCGCAGCTTTCAAAACAACGCCAGAGGCTATTCCATCGCCGATTAAAAATTCTTTTCGTCCCAACCGGTCTGACGGCATTCGATGACATTTTACATTATGTTAACAAACTGGACGAGACGGCAACACAAAAAAAAGAAAGTTTGCGACATAATAAAATATTCATTATTATTATTACTAGCGAAAAGTGTCCAACTGTTGTTTGTTTTTCATTTCTTTTATTAGTTTTTGATGGCCAACACTATCGAACGCGTCTAATTGGTCTCTGTCAGCGTTAAAATCTTCTGCAACACTTTATTGGTTAGGGCAAAATATTCATTACAACAACTTTATTTCCTATTCCTCTACATCATTTTCTTATGCACCTTACAAGGCTGTACATTACGGCCGCAACCCTTGTGTGTGTGTGTGTGTATGTCCCACAGCTGGGCACTGGTCTCTTCCCACAACTGGGGAAGGCCTAGAGCATACTCCGCCCCGCTCCACTGCTCAACCAATGTCTAACTCGACATCTCATTTTTGTCTGGTATTATGTTATGCATAAGTATAATTAT
>DWNJ01000095.1:0-19743 GCA_018250275.1 Udranomia eurus | reverse complement strand
TAAAATTATTTATTGCAAAATTATTTATCGATACAGCCATTTATCAAGAACTATTTTATCTACAAACTTAAAAAGCATTTAAAAACCTAATTTAGTGCACAAAACTATTTATGATGATTGAAAATGTGTGCCTGGATACGAATTCTGAATACAAAATAGTGCATAAATTACTACAAGGTGGTCTTTGGATCGAGTTGCATTAATTTTGCGATAAATAATTTTACGATAAATAATTTTGCAATAAATAATTTTATAACCAAGCCAGTATTTGGCATAATAGTAGCTTATATATGTGTAATGTTAACGCGACGGTGGACAATTATTGTTAATTAATGTTAAGCGTTTCCTTGGTTTATAAACTAAAAAATACACTATCGTTAAAGTATAATATTACTTATGCTAAACATAATGTGGCAATTACTGATAGTACGACTTCTAAACAGCATGGTGTTAAAAATAAGGTATTGTGTATAGGCAAATGTATGATGATTATTTGAACTACTACATGTTGATACATACTAGTAATTTTGCTAACCCCTCCAGCTAAACTCAAAGGCTTGTGTTAAGAGTGGGTTCACGTCAATGGTGCAATGGGGGAGTGAGGATCGAATTAGAGTAGAGTAAATAATTATTTCTCTCTAGTATTACACAAGGTTAATTTATAAGGTCAATGACCCTATTTCCTTTGTTTGGTTTCGTTTAACTTGTACCGTATACAATGTTAAATTCACCAGCATTAATGATTTTATGTTACAAATGTAGCTATATCAATAGATATAGTACTTATAATAATAAGCAAGAATAAATCTGTTCAAATATATACCTACATAAACTTTGTAACAATCATGTATGTAAGGAGGTATTCTTATGTACCTAAGTGGCACTTCATAAAAAGCTTAGAACCAAGATTAGGTAGATTTACAGTACTTCTAAGTGCAATCTTTAAACACGGTTAGGTCCTGTTTTATGGTATCCCGTCACGAAATCTGTGTATGAACATGTTGGTTAATTCACAAATAAGGCTGGTTTAGTGGGTAGTTCGCGTGTTATAATTATTTTACTCGTCATAATAACGTCCTATGTGCACAAGTTTTATGTGGAAAGTTTGTTCACAAGTATTTGACTTGGTTTTGTCTTAATAATTATCTTACCGCTTATCTTAGAGCACAATCAACGTATGTATTATATTATATTATATGTATTAGTATTATGTATTATATTATAATACAATACATACGTTGATTGTGCTCTCCCTAAAGTCCGTATAATTTTAACGCTACATCACTATAGCCCGCCATTAAGGAAGGCTATGGTAAGGATTCTCTCTTTCGTAGGTGCCACGGACTACACACAAACCGAGAATAGAATTTTGAGTCTGCTGGAATCACAGCCCATAACCCTTCAAATGTAGTAATATAATACAGTAACCACTGCGTTAAACGTTACGATTGTGTGGGTAAATCATTTGAAGAAACGTTATTTAACCAGTGATCAGGACCACGCGTCACGTGTAAATTTTTTCTTGTCAAGACCACATGAATGTTGTTATTATTAATATTGCCGGTGATATTGCTACCGTTCTTTATTCATACCTTATTAACTACAAGGAGTCCACTTCCACAAACACACAATTAGCATCAACCCAAAAGGTGGCAACGTAAAAACGGGCCACAAAAACAATGGGCCAATATTTCACTAAAACAATTAAAAACGAATTCGGGCACCAGATGGCGCAACGGTCGGACAATATGGCACGTGGTATATCACCGTGACCACCCCGCGGGCAGCGCGCGGAACGAGGGGTGATGGAACGAGGGTTCAGGAATGCGGTGAGATGAATGGCTTGTTACGTAGTTACTTGCGTTTGAATTGTAAAGTTAGGTTAGTTTTTTCTGTCTCGAATAGAAAAGTGAGAATAACGTCAAAATAGTGTCCTACGGGACATCTGCTGGGTAGGATCTCGTTTAGGACTTCTATCGGTTTTGTAACTATACACATTGTTATTCTTCTTTCATAGTTCAACTCCGCAGGCACTATTGACATTGTAAATGTCTCTCTCTAAGGTTTTTAGCAACCTTAAGCATAAGGATAATACTTTGGGGTTTTTACGTAAAAAAATCCGGAACGGGGGGTACCTTCCGCAGTAGGGTCGGCGGAAGGTTATGTCGGGCTCCAACCGACCAAAAGCCCGATGGTGTTCCACCGGGTCAGTGCGGGGCGGAGTCACGGGAACGCTTGCGCACACTTCCGCGACAATCCTATAGAGTAGGGTCGACCAAAAACAAAACTTCAACCTATTATGTCGTTAATTAAAAATTTCGATAGACAGTAATTAAATTGTAAAATTTGTTGCCTTTTGCTGTCTTAATACAAAAAAGGCACGCAATTTTATGAAACGTTTACCGAACTTCGAAGCCTAAAAATCAAGGCATGTAGCGTGTGATCGTGATTGTACTATCCGTACGTCACACGCGACACCTAGCATCGACATCGCTAACGTTCAGCGTTACACCCACTTAATGTTTACCGTTTAATGCCTTCGATAAGTCTCGCATGTAAAGGTCAACAATGAAGGTAACGTTCTCGCGGGGGAGTCACCGCTTCGGCTATTTCTGGCGTAGATTATCTTCGGCTAGCGATTTTGCATGATTATGCACTGTCACGGAAGAGGAAACTTGTGTGGAGGAAGCAATATGCTATAGGGGTGGAATAAGGTTGCCTTCTCACTGTTAGATAGAGATATATCAAACGTGTGTGTATCAAATGTATGTGTCCGATTGATCGATACTTGAATAACAGTTAGAACCTGTGCCTGTGTTGACCCGTAACACTCGTCACAGGTCGTTATGCGAACATTTAAACATATTAGTTTAAAATTATTCACACACAGAATGACAAGGTCGATGAATTTCCGACGTAGAAGAGATATTAATGATTTTCTTTATTATTTTAGTTGGAGCTAGGGATGCTACAAAGATAACCGCATTTATCTGACACAATTCTTCTCACACCATGAAACAACACCCTTTGGTAATACCTCGTGACGGTGCTGTAATCTGCGTCACGACACGCGACTAGTCAGTTGACATTGCTTGTCTAAACTAGGGATGTATCAATAATTTTGAATCAGTGCACAAATCTTTTTATTACTTTCAAAGCTGGTATAATGATTCTTATTATGAGAAATACTCCAATTCGTAGATACTTCTCCTCGTTTCTAATACTTACGCATCTTTTAGAGTAACCTCGATTCTATCTACAAATAGAGTTGAACAAAAATAAACAAAAAAAATACGGTCGCGTGTTTGAGACACACATTTGGCATTTGAGGAATGCGAAGTCGGATGTAGCTCTCTGATCGAGCGTAGATTCTGATTATTTAAGTACACATAATGAACGTAACAAGGGTTTATACCCCGCAGTGAGATCGTATACGATCGGGCAAGTTAAGCAAGGTTGGGCACGATCAGTAATGGGTCTGACCGATTGTGCTCGTAGTTTTTATATTATACTAGCTGTAGCTCGCGGCTTTGCCCGCGTAATTATAGTCGGTTAAATTAAATTTTATTGTGGCTTATTTATAAGAGAGAGATATATAGCGGACTTATCTTCAGATCTACAAAAAATCAATATTTTTGTAGTACATTGTACTTACAGCATTAACTATTAACCCAGCGTGCGCGGATAAAGCAGGTTGACAGCGCGAGCTACTTTAAAAATATCAATATTTGAGGCTAACCAAGAATGGGAAATGGACTATCAAACACTAAGATATTTCTTTTAATTCGGACTAATAGTTCATGAGATTGACGTGTTCAACCAAACAAACAAACTCTTCGGCTTTATATACTCGTATAACATAAGTATAAGATAACGGGTACTCACGATTTAGCGTTCCGCGAGGACTTCAGTTTAAAATCATAAATACTCGTAGTATTTAGTATTGTTATGCGCGCGTCCATTCATTGGAAGGCAGATTAACCTCTACCAGTTGTTAACGACAGATGGCAGTCGGTAAACCTTGTCCGTGTCATTTGTGAGTTCCAAAACGTCGGACAGACTGTTTGGCCACTGACTTTTTTCGCCAAATCATATTGAAGCATCGCAGCTGGATATGCTCTAGACCGATTGTGGATATCCGTGACCTATTCACCTATTCGGACACCTATTTGATTCCTATTCGGCTATTCGGCCACTTCTTTTCGCTATTCGGTAGTGGGCATGTTGCAAACTATACCGAATACCGAATAGCAAATCATAAAAATATAACTAAACATATAAAGGTCTTTGTTTAACAAATTATTATTATTCATATTTAAAATCTACCAGTGGTAAGTTATGATGAAATAAAATATAATTTTCACCATTTGTCGATAGCAGACGATTGCGTTTTTTTTTTCATAACTTATACCTGCTTTCGAAAACAGCCGCTCACTATATACGCTGCTACTGGGTGATGATAAATAAATCGTAGCCAATTGAAACGGGTTGAATATTGTTCTACGTTTTCTAACCACCACTTGCAAGGGTCTGCTGTCCGATCTAGGCGAACAGATGCCATGTAAAAATCAAGTTAATTTGCAACCGAGCTTTTCTGCTCGACACATTCGGCTGCTGAATATTCGGCGCTTCGGCCAAGAGAAACGCCGAATATTCGGCTAAATAACTGTTCGTGACAATATTAATTATTACCATATCTTTTTCGAATTGAAACAAAAGTGTCTTAATAATATTATGACAAAAGTGGTTGTACTTCTCTGATCGAATTGATGAGAGCACGTGTATACATGTGCATCACATTCGCACTACAATAAATGTGTTTATTATTTATAATGACCTACGATCAAATTGCTAAAGGAATTATAAAAGCCTAAAACAGTTGTACGGTGTATGGTCATTCGTCGTGACTATATCGTATCTACGTCACGACACGACGCGGTGTCAACACTTAACGGCTGGGACGGCTCGACTAATTAGACGCGATCCAAACAATGTTCACCTTAGAGCGATCGTTGAAATAGTACCGGTGGCGCACTACTTCAAAGATGTACCTATGATACTATGACAGTATTGTTGTATGGATACGGAATTATACTTTATATGTGTTCATAAATTCACTAGATGTACGAGTAAACAGATCATAGTGGACTAGTACTAACACAAACGGTCGCTGTTCCGTGAGTTCAGTATCGGACCAAAATCATGCTGTAGACTGAATTTAGGTATTTATGTATTTTAAAAAGATTGCTGGTAGCTACAAGTTACACAGTTAAAAGTCAATACTTGGGAATACTTAAGTTGTAATTTGAAATTGTATGTACAATATTGTAACCACTGGCCGACCAAATAAATAAATAAAATCTGAAGGCGTTGAAAGCCGATGACCAATAACAAAAGAAAATGTATATGACGTTAGTTCGGTTAGGCGTTTCCTAGCATTAAGTAAAAACAAGCATAATTCAACTTGAATCATACATGTTTTTATCTTGTTGTAAATAAACATTGCGGTGAGATGTTCTCAGACGCTTTCCTATACACCGTAGCGGCACTTTTGACAACACTGTTCAACAACTCATAATCCCTTTAAATTAAACATGTAAGTATAAAATACAACTATGATTTACATATCGAATTACCAAGGCGACATAAATCGGTAGAGCCAGTGTAGTTACCACTAATTCCTAAAGTAAACAAATCGATAAAATTTCCCGACGACTCGTATAAATCACTGCTAAAGGAAGACGTCTCAATACTCTGTAGTCATTTTACGGTCGGTACGAGCGAGATGGAGATAGTTGAGCGCGTTTCGTACATCCGAGATGGAGGGAGATGAGATGATTTTCACGTTTTGTATTAATTAAGGAGCGGATAGACTCTAAATCATTGGCTGTCAACGCTCCCTGTGGGAATCCTCGAGAGTTATAGGACCCTTTATTCTAAATTTACAATTACAATTTTGTGAACGTTTGGAATATTTTAAACTCGTATCGCTCTCTGGGGCTTATTTGAATTTGGAGAAATGTGGATGTATTATTCCGAGCTTATTATCGGCTGGTTAAGTTATAAGAAGTGTGTGTCAACCAGCCGTAATGTGGTTGATATATGAGATTATCCATTCGTAAGTACAATAACAATTTGTAAGCATTTATTCAAGTCACAAATTATGGGCTACTTCTTCCTATTAACTAAAAGTAAGGAAACTCCGTGATAGTGCAGGAACAAGACAATTTTGTATCTTATGCTGAAGATCCAGGTTCTAATCATATGCAATGCGTCCTTAGTTAAAGTAGATGCTGGTGACGCTGATATAGTAGAGCGCAGGTCACAGTGGTAGAAATTCTGAGAGGATAACCGCACTGAGTCATTATCTATGACACGAGGCGCTTATTTATTTATTGTAGAAAAACAATATTTGGTGTGGGCAGACATACAATTAATGGAATTCTCTCATGCCCGGCATCTGCATATAACAATGTATTTTATAGGGGATCTTCCATATTCTTGCAAATACCTTGGAAAGACCGTGAAAAGTTTGTCAAAACCCGACCGCACACAATCTAAACCAAAATGACATTGACGTTTGCACACAACATAGGTCCCTGCGTTCATCAACAACGCCACAGATAATCTAAACCAACTGTCAACGTCAGTTGCGCGAAACGGAACGTAGTGTTCGCGATCGGCTCACTTGATACCCGGCTGTCACGGCGCGTGGACGTGGGGACGAATAGACGTTAATTTGAAATAACAGCAAGTCCCCATGCGGTTTTTGCCTGTCAGGTTTGCTGATTAATTGCATGTATATTGATTTTCAAGTAGATTGTATGACAAAGTAACTTGTTTAGATATGCTATTTTGCAAATTTAATACTACAGGCATAAACCGACAATAACCGATAAAATAGACAGGGTTGGTTTCGCTGGTAACAAGAAGTTTGTATTTTTTTAATTATAGGTTTATGCTCGAAATTCTAAATACTTAACTTTAGTTGCGTTAGAAATATAGGCCTAGGACAAAAATTACTCAATTTACGTATAACTAATAAGTAAAAACCTAAGCGATATTAAATATATATGCAAGAAGGGACGGCAGAAGACATATGCAAGAAGAAAATGGACACGACATTTCGATGCAATCTTACGTCCACAACATGACGAACGTCTCCCCGAAATTGATATTACGCGAAAATACGCTCATTACTTTAAAGTATTGCGTGTCTCAAGTTTGCTAATAACACCGATAAGCCGATACATGAACTGTGTTTTTGTGAGACTGGTGTTGCATTTGATAATTTCCATTGATATGTCAGTGTCGCCTTATCGAAAAATCATTTAATTATTACCATGACATACACCTTTATTTTTAACATCGTAATTAACTTGTATTATCTACAATCGTGATGATAATATCTTGATGAAAGTGGACATCATTGCTTTGCCGTGAATAAATAGTAGTAGGATTAGAAAATTAATTTCTAAGCGATGCTCATCACGTTTTTTCATCGAATTTAAAGATTTTCTATCACGGCCCGTACCCACGGGTGGTATTTATCTAAGTATATACAAGCGAAATACCACCGAATGACTGACTTCTATCTAAAACTGTACCTGCATCTAATTAACTTGAAATTCAGCCGAGTGATTTGAAAATGTAGACATACACAGAGATCAGACAGATCTCACGCAAATCATATCCAAAACTCATCTAAAATAATTACTAGGTAAAGGACATGTTAAATATTATAAAATGTACCAAATGTCACTAAAAAACTGTTACGTAACGATTAACAAGATTTTTAAAGAAATCTTAAGAACAAAAAATTTAAAATAGAAACGCAGTCAATGAAAAATTTTCTTTGATTGTTTGGTTCTTTCATTTTTGAAGTTAAGCCCTTTTTATACAAGCAAAGCAAGAGGCGGGCGATTGCTAGTGGGATATGTGAGTCGAACGTTTATTCGTTTAGCTTAACCAACAAATAACAAACCTACAAGCCTATCTTGATTTTAAAAATTAAATAACGAATGAAAACTAGTTTCTATACCATCAATGACGTATATACCTATAATAATATCCAATTTAATTAAATAATAATATCCAATAATCCTATCCAAATACCACAAGTCTAAATCGTGAAGCGTGCGTACAAAATCCGCCCATAACAAGGTGTTTAATCCGGCCAACATCAGCCACATTTGGTCCAATTCATATATCAAGGCTGCCAATACGGTCTTTGACACCGAACCGAAGATGTAAGTTAGCAGTCATTAATTAAAAAAGTCAGCGAGAAAGAAATATTTCGCCCGGCGAGATTGCGTCGGCCATTTAATTGATAGGAGCCGAGGCTCGGACGAGAGGAATCCGAGTAAAGAAACGGTCGTTAGCTTATCACAATACTGATTTCACACCGTACGTACTTGGGACCGGGCGTACATGGCGGCCGCTGCTGGCGCCCTCTACGCAGACTAACGACGTAACAATAATAGTAGCACAAATATACCTTTAAATGAATAAAACATTTTTTGTTGTCGGCGTAATTTTTGTTATTTTACAACTCATAAGTAAAAAATTCAATGGTTGGTGGTTTTTTGGTCATTTCTAACAAAGTAGCTAGTCAACATTCTGGCATAAAATACACAATATATTTCTTAACTGGAGTTATTTAATTATTTATTGTCTTAAGAGTTTTAGTATAACAATTTATATATATATAAACTTAAAATAGCATACGAAAGAGTCATGCCCTACGCAACACTATGTGAGGAAAATAAGGTTGCCATGTAAAACAATAAGTACCGCCGTCATGTAAACCCAGCACGAAGCACAGAAGTCTCGGTCGGGTCACGCCGCGTTCTAAGTAAAAAAGGACCGCATTAACACAAGTTAAACTTTAAGTCCCTGCTTTGTATACAGCTTCTTCACTGAATCTTGTATAGAGACATTAATAATATATTTCGATGGTGTAAAGCGTATGGGGTGTCTCGAAAAACAGCAGTCGAGTAAGGTATTTAAGCATAAGTCACAAACAAGTGGTAGAACCTTATCGATTCGACTCCAGAGGCACCACCACCTCACGTATTTCTGCCTTGTAACAGCTGTTCTTGCTTGTTGTGGTTTGAAGAGCGTGGTCAGGAAGACATACTTAATCGACTTTCCAACTAAGGGGTAGCAACGCATTTGTGGTCGACCTAAGAAAGAACTTTGATCGTATCTTGGGTTGGATACATCGATGGCAGTGAACACATACCATCATGTATACTGCATGCTCGTTTGCAGCAGTGTTCTTGCTGCTGTGTTCAGGTTTGAAGGATGTGGTCACGGATATATCAGGGTCATACCTAACCGAACCTAAAATTCCATAGCTCTTCGTTTAAGTTCAAGTCGAGATACATCAATAACGCTGACCCGCTATTTATTGTGTTCAAACAGTTTGTGTTTAAAGGCCGCATACTTAATGTCTACTCGTGGTTTATAAATATAATAATTAATACGTATTCGTGTATTTTTACATATTAAATATATGATGAAACAGATGAAATAATAAAATTTATGATTGAAGAACATACATTCGTAAGTAATGCATATTTTAATTGCCTACCAATTTAATTACTAACAAAGCAATATTTAATTAGTGTCTGTCCTGTCTATGTTACCCTTATTTTATTACTAGCTGACCCGGCGCTCTTCGTAGCGCCTCCCCGTCCCCGTACCACAACATTTTTATTTATGAAATGATGATTTATTATGATGATTATTTTTATGAAACAAACGCTAAACGGTTTCTCTTAGATATCTTCCATGTACAGCAGTCACTTACAGATTTATCATATGTATAAATTATTACAATACATTACATTTTACAATTATCCCGTATAGCTTTTAACTTCATCGTAATTGTTATTCTTACTGTTAAGGTTTAACCTGTTTTTTTATTTCGTGAATTTTAATAACAAGAGAAGAAAACGAGCCTCCTGCCTATCTGACGATAAGTGGCCTCTGCATTCCTCTAACGCTTCTGACCAATTTGCATAAAACATATTTTATTTGCTATTTTTTATTAAATCGATAGGAACGCGTTGATTTAAGATAACCAATGTCCGTTTTTACCAACGCTAAGACACGCCTATACGTATTTTTCCTTATGAAATACAATTGGATTTCTTTTAGTATTTTTAGGTAATCGAAATTTTGATCTAAATAGTGTTAGTTAGGTCTTAATCATTGAAACCTTATAATTTTTGGCGCCTCCTCGTGTATAAAGAACGGAATACTTCTTTACTTCTTTTCTTCAGTAGGAGGCGCCAAAACCCAGTTTCAGGATGTTTTAATTTGATTTTTAAAATACAATGACACTCTTTGACAAATGAATCAAATAGTATGTTTCACTAAATCCCCATACGTGCCATGTGTCTACAATCTAAGTCAAGGTGACGAGAATTAATCAAGATGGCCGTACACTTCATCGGGCCATTAAAATGGAACATAAAACAAACTGTAAGGTATGGATGTGGCAGCATTGTATCAGCTGTGAAGATCTCCATGTAATACATACGGCTGTGTAGAATCGTTAACGCTTGTTTTTGTGGAATTGCGTGGAATTGTGGTTTGGTAGCGTTTTTATAATATTTAGGTAGCGAACGAGCACTCTGTCAACATGCAGGTGGCCCAAGTGCTCGCATCCATGCACATCTGTAATCAACCTAAAATAGGATCGAAGTTCTTTCTTATCGGTCGCAAACGCGTTTTCACAACTGACGGCTAAGTGGGAACGTCTCGTGAAGTGTGTCCCTTGCTTCCCTTTTAACCAGAACACACTAGCGAGAACACTGCTGTTCTTCTCGTAAGGTAAACTCGTAAGTCACACTATGAAATGTTATACCAGCTTCATTTGCTTGGTAGCAACTGTGTATATGGCTGTGCAGAATCTCTGAAGAAAGATTTAAGCTTGACTTAATCCAGTAACATTACAATTCGCCAACAATTTCTTTATTTTAATTTAATAGCAATAACAATTGTAATATACATATTTTTATACTACTGACATAGGCTAATCTTTTTAACCAAATTGCAAACTTGAAAACCACATATAACTATTATGGCCAAGCAATGATTGGGATTAAAATTCGTTTCAAGATATAATATATCGTTATAATATATTCCTTAAAGAAGTTATATAATATTCTTCTAATGCAGATATAATTTTAACTCAATCAATTTCAATTATACACAGCGACGAAAGTCGTTGTAAAAAGCCAGTTAATATAATTATGTATTTTTTCATATTGCTCCCCATTTTTAGACCCGTAAGTGGCGGATGTCAGACGCGAAATGAAAATAACTTTTGGCGGGGCCACCTCATAAATCAGAAACACCAGTGTAGCTCAATTAAAACCTCCTATTATCAGATAAACTCCTGGTACAGAAGGTAGCACATCCCTTTAAAAAAAGCAGTAAAACGACTTTTTAAGGTGCGAGTTGTATCGTGGTCTTATAACGAGTATAGATTTTAAAACTTACGCTTACAGTCGAAAGGTATTCAAGTTGTTCGTTTTATTAAGGATTCGCCTAGGTAATACGCATATCGGTAGATCTTTCAGTGTTGCCAATGTTCCTACTGCAAGAACGTTCTAATTAAAGCTTTTTAAAGTTAAAATTTACATTTAATTGCATGCAATACAAATATTTATAAATTTAGTCATAGTGAAATGTTAACTAATAAGACTATATTTAAAAATATATATTATAAGGACATTTTGGCTTGTAAATCTGTTTTTTTTATGTACATGTAGAATAATAACATGAAGAAAGTTATTAGCGTATTATTAGTTTATCGCAAATAGCTCTCAATGCGACAATACTGTAAAGATACATCGAAACTTTGTCAACCGTTTATTTCTGAGCGTGAATCATTGGTCCCATTATGGAATGGTTTATTAGCAGACCCGGGTTCGATTCGTTCGGAAAGGTCAGATTAGGCGGAAACTGGGCGTAGGCTGATTTCAATGTTTTATTATCGTCTTTTTTAGTGAGGCATATAAGTATTTTAAACAGAAGAACTAGTAAGTAATTTTTATTTGCCAATCAGGCCGACTTCAGAATTTAACGTGTTTTTGTTTAACATTGAGGTGGCAAACGAGCATGCAGTCCATCTGATGGTAAGTGGTCACTGCCGCCCATGGACACCTGCAATCAACCCAAGATAGGATCGAAGTTCTTTCTAGGTCGACCACAAAAGCGTTGCTACCCTTGAGGACTACGTCGGAACGCCCGATTAAGTATGTCTCCCTAACCACACCCTTAAAACCTAAACAAAGCAGCAAGAACACTGTTGTTATAAGGCAGAAATAGATGTGGCGGTGGTGCCTCCGGAGTCGAACCGTAAAAGATTCTGCCACCTTGTAAATCGTACAAGGAATCTTTTAGTTTGTCTCTTGTGGTTTTGCGAGATAAATGCAAGTTATCCTGGATATCTCTACAATAACGAACGAAAGGTTATAAAGTTACAGCTCCCAGTATCGATATTATTTTTGTAATTTATAAACGAAAATTCATGTAGGTATGAATATCATATGTTTGTATATAGGTACTCATAGGTAACGTGTTCAGGGAGTAATAGGTAATTTGTCTTATCGATTCTCATTGAATTCCGAAATTCAAATGGACTTAAATCGATACATAAATGCATTAATCGATACACATTATTATTTTATTGTGGTGCAATAATAACAATTTGTATGTAACGGTCATAAAATAACTTTCAATATTGCCCCAATTCACAAATTCCAAAATACCAATCGCTGCTAAACTCTCCGGATATCCATCATAACGAATAATTAACGTTGACAATTAAAATAAACGACAATCGTAGTAAAACGAAAATCGTAGATTAGCCGTTTTTATTGCGATACGGTTACAATTACAATCATAACTTTCGGCTATTAAAATCGATTGTTGAATTCCGAAAATGATTCCGATTCGGGCTTATTAAAAATGCGATAAAAATTGTATCTGCTCTCCTATATTTTATTCCAAACTCTATGTATAAGCCGATAAGATTGAAAATCGAATGCTCGATACAAGAAGTTAATGGCCAAATCGTAAAAATCGTAAGTGTGTTAACGTCGCACGCAATTTTAAACTCTATTTTGTATCAATAAGGATAATCTTAAATTGCGCGTTGCAGTGTTTACGCCATTCTCTGGTTTAATGTAAAGCGCACGGAAAAACGGCTCGTGCGCCCAATCAATTAAGAACGAAATCGATTTACCGATTGTAATCGATAATGGCGCGAGACCAGAGCAGCTGATATTTCGAATAGCATTGTATTGTGCGAAAATGTTTAATAGTTAGCTTTATTTTTAGGCTTTTCGCACCTCCCTTCCTCGTTGGCACAAACGTAGAACTTCTTTTTGAAACAAAGTTGGGAAGGTACATGGTTATGTAGTTTCTCCCTGCGTCTGTTTTTTTTCAATATTTAGCTCAAAGATCGTAAATGTATATAAATCGATTTACCGATTGTAATCGATAATAGCGCGAGACCTGTTATATCGAATAGCATTGTATTGTGCGCAAATATCGAATAGTGAGCTTTATTTTTAGGCTTATTCGTACTTCCCTTCCACGTTGATAATACGTAGGTAAGTTAAGTGATTTCGAGTGCAACTGCGTTTACTTTTCTAAACGTTACGTTAACGGTATGTAATATCCATTTACCGGTTGTAATTGATAGCTTTTCGATAGTTTTTATCGACAAAGTCAGATTCGATGGCTAGTGCGACAACATCATAACCACTAAAGCGCTCAACACATAAACATGTACAATCACGCACGTAAAACAGCCCCTTGAGGTGTTCGCAATCAATGAGCGAGCTACAGTGACGTTCCATTACAACCAGACATCTTCATACCGCTGCCGGTTATTTATGTAGCCGACTGTACCTGCGGGCGTACTTGTTTGCGTTCGAAGTGTTATGCGTTTCGTCAGAATGCAGACTGCAGTCTTCGTTCAAAATTCGAATGTAATTTTTTTTTTAATTGTCTATTGACCAATAAACGAAGGTAACGTTCGAAATTCGGAATGTAAAAGTACTCAAAAGTGTTTGTCTGTTAGTCGACAACTAAACTTTAATTTGAAATTTTGAAATGGAACTGACAGGACTATTGATTATAATTTCAGTAATTTTTGAGAGTGAGATTATTTAACTATGGCCTTCCGTATGTAATTCAAAGGAAATGTCATTCGAAAGACTACAGGCTGCGGATTGTACATGATGTGTACAAATGCTTGAGAATATTTTATAATTTACCTATCGCAGGCCAACTAGATACATTTCTGTCTTGTTTGTATCTTACGTTGTTGATGTTGGTACAGAAGAAACATTGGCGCAAATAGATATACATAATTATATTAAACACACTAAAATTATACGGAAAATCAGTGTAAGGTATTAACTAAAGTAGGTACATTCGCTAAATCTCTCATTAACCCCTAAGCAATCTAATAAGTAATCTAAATTGTACAACAAGACGTTTGTCATACGATTATCTGCCGCCATTTTGTGTTAATAAGGCGCCATTAATTCCACTTCATAACCGGCTCACTGGTTTCCGGTTTGAACCGGTTTCGCACTATCAATTCAGTTGAATGCAGCCCGGTGAAATCCTAATTACTAATTTTAATTATTCCCCTTTTGAAATTTCCTTTTTATACCTTCGCATCTGCCCTTAATACGTAGCTCGGCGTATTTTTCAAATTAACCACCATTTAGGAAATGCCGATCCGCGATCTCGGAATATCAACTCAAGAATTAGCGAGATTACATCGTATTCCGTGTGTCCGTGTGCTAATTAGTAATTTGCATTGACATGGCTTGTGTGTTCTTGAATGTCATATAATTATGTTAAAGAGGCCTTTTGATAATTCAATAATAACAAACATTGCATAATGACTATTTCTTGTGTGAAGTATGACTTCTACAATTGTAATAGTAGTAAAGTTTTTTAGAGTAATGATTGAAATAGGACCTTGTTTAGGTCATTTTCAATGTAATCATATTTATCAAGCACACATTCGATTGTTATACAAAATCTTTCAGACAAACTTCAACTTTTACATTATATCACTTGGCCGCAACCCTTTTATGTCCCACTGCTGGGCACAGGTCTCTTGGCACAACTGGGGAAGGCCATGCTCCAATACGTTGGCGGAACTTGTTAGTGGCCAACCAGTACTTCGGATGTTTTTAAACCCCCAAAGGGACTCCTACGAGGTTTAAGGACTGCTTCTGCCCATAACAACCGGGTCAAGCTGATTATTTTATACGAGCATATCTAATATTAATTATATGGGATTAAGTATTCCATATAATTAATACTATATAACATTATATAAAAGTTGTATGCTATAAGTAAAATGTAAGAAAAATATCAGCAATTAAATACCGACACTTAGCGTTACAGTATTGAACCCCTTATTAAAATATTATTATAAGTACGAGTACTATGTTAATACGCAGTTAGGTAGAGCCATAATTTTTTATCGATATCGCGAACGTTACACCACTAATGCTCCTTGAAGCTATTAATATGACGATATATTCACGTCACTAACAAGATTCAAATGTATTTTCATATCGTTTACAACCATATATAGATAATAGAAATATATTAAAATACCCTAACAAGCATTTACGCAGAATTACTGTACAAAGTGGTTGAGACAGTTGAACCATAGTCGATGGAGAGTAGTGGCATTAATTTATAAGTTATGCAATAATTAACAGCTTATATTATCGATAGAAATAACCAGTAGTGTTATTTGTAAGTTACATTACGTTTATGATGTAAAGGTGTTATGTATAGACAAATAGGTCAGCTTCACAAGAGTTGATAAGGTTTTTTTAAGTTATTTTTCTAATGTATTGGTATTTTTAAAACTAATACACTTAATGGCAGATGAAATAAATGTTGATTATTTATAACGATGTAAACAGCAAATTTTATATAAGGCTAGTTTTCTACACAAAAATATCATTTTTATTAAAAAGGACTTAGGAAGTAAAATTAATATATAATCTGTATTTAAATATAGTTATTGTTTTATAGCTATTATTAGCTTTCACATTCATCTATTAGATATATATGTTTATCATATTTAAAATACGGCAGTCTATATTACTTTGTGTATACAACATTAAAATATTGAACGAAATTATACAAAACGGGCCTAATGCTTTTCAGTCGGACTTTCATATATTTCTTTTAAATTAGTCTACAAATTTATAGAAAAGACTATTTTATCTATATACCTATTTATAAATATATCATTATATTTTAAGTGTAATAACTTTCTTAATAAACACCACTTCTTATATCAAAACTACCCGCTAGCTATAAATTCCCGACATCGGATCAAAAAAGTTAACATTTCTTACCTACTCAATAAACTGCATATTTCAAAGAAGTAGTAATAAACAATCGAAGTGCATTCTTCGATTTCTTTGCGTACCCACGGCGAAATAGTTCACACCGTTGCCCGTCAGATGTGCAATTATAGGTGTTATGTGTAACGTAATAGACAAGACAATAGCCTGAGATATCTTTTTTACCGTACGTAATAGAGACGCTCCATATTCGTATTTGGTCTTAATAGGGCTTACCTTACATTTCCATAGTTTATCGACTATATTTAAATTGTAGAACTATTATTCATTGTCTTTTTTAATTTACTACTGTTCTTCGGTTCCTGAAACGCACATCTTATTCAAATCAATGTTTTTTTGCCTATTAGATACTATTCTTTGGTGACATAGACGTACTAACGTATTAACGTTGGAATAAATGGTACACATATTTCTTACACAATTAAAAAAAATTAGCATTTATTTTAGTACTAATAATTTTGTTAAACCGGAGGACTGACGTCAAAAGCTTCTGTGAAAAGTGAGAGAGAATTATCAGTTGTAAAATATGTATATTTTTTATACCTCTCTTATTCATATAATCATTATAAATATTTTTTGACTACACAAAATGTTATATGTATGTCTAATATATTATTATATAAAATATGAACTTTCTGCACTTCTTCTCCGTATAAACTTTGACTGTCAAATTTCATACTCCTCCGTCAGTGTAGTTGTCGTGAAAAGCTTACCAAAGTTTTACTTCGCGTATTAATATTGTGATTATAAGTTATATTAGGGGATTACCGAATTATTTTATCCGCTCTACCTAGAAAACTATTAAAATAATAAGGGAAATTCGTTTTCTAGATTCTTGCGTCCCTTGTTAAATAATAATCTTGCTCCTTAATTCTGAATATTATATAGTTCGTTAGACGTTTTAGAGCAGTGGAAATTATCCGCTTTAATTAGAAGGTTTAATGAATTCTGCAAGTTCAGTTCATTTAATCCAATTAATGGTCGTTAATCAGAGATTAAATATCACTTAATACTACTACTAATAAATAAAAATTCCTTGCAGATATTGAGTACTTTAAAATTACTAGTAAATTGGTCTTTAACTTAAACATTCGTTATTTATCGCTCTGGTTATATGACGGTTGTGTACACATGATAGACGGGCAATCCTTCATACACGCACATAACACCAATGACTGTATCTATAATTCTAATGAATGTAAATCATTTTGTTTAGATCACTCACGACGTGCCACATCTATATCTCTAATAAAGCAAATTATTTTGTGTAGATATCTCACTAGGAGTTAGTTATCTTTTAACTTTTGATCTGATTGAGAACATTTATAAATTCATTTCTGAGGAGCATTATGATAACTGATAGTGTTTTGACTAGACATGGGCACAGTTTTTGAAAGCTAAGTCTAAGTCGGTATAGATCTAAGTCGGCATATAATAATAATCACCATATCTTGTTCGATATCGTGATTTTTGTAATAGTAATGTGAGTGATACTTTCTTAAAGTCTGTTATTCATTTTCTAATTCAATTTATGCTGTGAGTAAATATAATAATGAATAATAAAACAAAATTATATTGCACAAGTATTCATTATACGTTTAATATATTTACCGCTAAACAGTGCTGTGCTGTTTTTTACTTATTGTATCTGTTCCCAATATTGCTATAATAGTAACAAAACAAGAGAGACCATAGACAATAATCTATGTTTTATGTTTTTGTTGTTTTTATACGAAGTATATGAAAATTAATGACAAGAACCGATAGCATTTCCTTGGTTTATTGGGATAAAAAATAACATAAAACTGAGCGTACATTAGCGGGGTTAGTAGACCGTTTGGTATGAAGTTATCTTCCCACTTTAACTACTCTAGTTATTATAGTGCTTACTTATTATAAGTCATAAATTTTCACTTAACACCAGCTTAACCTTGTTGTGGTTTACGTGACTAGAATTTGTTATCAAGATGTTTAAAAACGAACATAATGCAGTCTACTCGATGTTAAGTGCTCATTGCTTATAGGCATGTGTAATCAACCCCAGACAGGATTTAAATTGGACCTAAAGTTGACAACAGATGCTACACGTGAGGTCTAATTTGGAACGCTTCGATAAATTTCCTTATAAGTCTCCTTCTCATTCAAACCAAAACAGAAGAAACGAGAAGAAAGAATAGAGAAATAGGCGTGGCGGAGGTGCCTCCAGTGTCGAATCATGAAACCACCTTAAAAATTGTATGTTTATTGAGAACTTTGTACGCTAATAATAACTATAATATGATGTTCTACTCCACTCTACAGTAATGTTCTTCGTAATTAAACATAATTCTATTGTGTCAAATAGGGTTTAAAATAAATACACTTACATCACAGGTAATTAAGACGTACGACTTCTGAGCTTAAAGGGAAACGTAATTAAAGGCATTCGGAGAAACTAATTAATGTTTCCCAGTTCGTAACCTTTATCATTACCTTTCGTTTATTTATTTACAATTAAAATTGTATTTTGGTACAACTATATTTCTCCGCCGACACTTGATCGGTTAGATTCGGGCCGAATCCTCTCAATTAAACAACAGAAGCGGTGAGATAAAATTAAAACTTAATTAAAACTCCATAACGTTGTAAAACAAAAAACAAAACAAAACAAAAACAATAAAAACAAAAGCGAGTAAACAGAGGCGAGCGGAAATAACAACTGTGAAGCGCGTTGTAAATATAAGTCAAGGTTCCGTAAGCATTTACACAGTATTAACTTTGTAGGCTGTGCTCTTTGTAATTCTACACGGCTTCCTGTCTTCAGGCCTGGTTGGTTCAGGTCTCGTTTAATGCTATAATTTAGTGAGCGTTAGTGGGTTGAATTTTTTTCGAGGGATATGAATTTAGTATATTTTCAATCGATCTCAAGAGTGTTGGTGCAGTCTACATATAAGGTGGACAACTTGCTCCTTTGCTTCTCTAATTTTAAAAAATCTTTAATAGTCGCTTTACACAAAAACCTAGTAGGAAAAGTTCAACCGAGTACCAAATACACTTAGGTAAGTTACTTTGTGAAAAGAGAAGAAAATTAAAGACTAAAATGAGAATTATGCATAAAAACAAAATCATAAACTTTGATAAATCAAAAAAAGAATAGCTCACACGTGAGCAAATTTTTTTGACAGAACAAGCGTTAAAAAAAGGCATTTTTCCCCTTTTATCAGCCCAAAACAAGAGGTGTTGCGTTGTCAAAGAGGTAGAGCTAAAAATCCGGACGAACAAACCCCAACCCAGGTCCGCAGATCCCTGAAAACGAACAAAAACA
>DWNJ01000094.1:0-19748 GCA_018250275.1 Udranomia eurus | reverse complement strand
TAATTTTTCGCCTACTCAAATTCATACCGCTCAAGTTATTAAAACAGTATGTCATCATCAGTCGCTAAGTTTTTTTTATTCGATCGTTCTATAATTCCCCATTGTATTTTTTCTTATCAACTTCTCTGTGCAATCCTAGACATTTTTTTTCACTTTTTACTTATATTTTGACTAATTCTTTGAAAAGAAAAATAAAACACTTACTTAGCCTTGGATTAATCTTTTGTGGCGAAAAAAAGCATTTTTAGCGTTACACAAACTTTTTGTGTAGGCGGAAGAAGCATTCTTGTTACATAATTCTTTGTTTTATAATTCTTATTTCACAATACCTTATTGATCGGCTATTTCTATCGATTATAAAAACTGGTTTTGCATACGAACGCCACATTTATTTCCTTATGGTTAGATCCAGATCTTCTATGCGAATTTCCGCATTAATATCGACATGGTTCGAGACAGCAAATTTAAAATAGTTTCATTTTCAATGACCACTACAACTAATTCCTTTAAAACATGTTATTTATGCATTCATTCATTCCTCTAAACACAACACGTTATTCATACATTGTTAGAATTATATTGAAACGTTTAAATTACATAGAATTTGTTTCTGTACGCTTCGGAGGGCGTTCACTGCACATAAAAACTTCCTGAGAATCTTTTGTTTAGCAACTACAAGATTCTAAACTTTAATTTTACTGGTTAAACAAGGACATGAAGCACTGTTTAATGTGAAATTTGAGTTCGTTGGTCGTAACAACCAAACAGAAGTCATAAGTAAGGGCTTTTTTCTACATATAAAAGAGATTGTGTAAAAATATTTGTACCTACTTGTATTGGCTTATGGATTTATTTCAATATTAGAAATCGTCTAACGGTCCGCCTAATCGACCGATCTTAGAATTATCAATTGTAAAATATTTCTATTTTTATACCTATAGAATACTTAAAAATATTGTTTTGACTATACAAAGTTACATTAATTGTTTGACATTTCCAATGTCACACCACACCACGTCACTCACGATTCAGTATTAAAATGACGTTCAGTGTATAACAGGTGTCTAAATACGTGTGCGTCAAGGCATGGCTGTGTGCGTAATGGTTTCTTTTACTAATTTAATGTATTTCTAATGTATTATTATATAAAATATAAACTTTCTGCACTTCTTCTCCGTATATACTTTGACTGTGCCAAATCCCATACTTCTGCGTCCATGTAATTATCGTAAAAAGCTTACCATAGTTTTTGCTTCACGCATTAATATTATGATAGATTTCACAATAAATAAGCCCAATAGTTCATATTGTTATTCAAATTAAATAATACAATTTAAATTAATTAATTACTGTAGAACGAAGTAACGTATTAAGTAACATATTTTGTTTTAAGTACTAATGAAATCACTTAAGAGTTTTGTCAAATAAGGTTAATGTATTAACTAATTGCTAAAGAAGCGACCACTGACTACAAAGGAATGACCATAATCCATTAGCGTGAAATTTTGCTGGTGTTGCAAGAATCTATACACATAGTCTCCATAAAACTGTACATTAACAGTTTGGAGTCGGTCTTCAGGTCTAACGAAAAATTACATCTAAATTTTTTTGTAGTTTGTGCAGTTTAAAGGTGCTAGCTAGAAACATTTTCAGTTCGAGTCTAGAGGCACCGCCGCTGCACCTATTTCTGCCTTATAACAGCAGTGTTCTTGCTGCTGTGTTCTGGTTTGAAGGGTGCGATCATACTTAACCGAGGCATTCCAACTTAGTCCTCAGGGGTAGCAACGCATTTGTGGTAGACCTAAGAAACAACTTCGATCCTATCTTGGGTTGATTACAGGTGTCCATGGGCGGCAGTAACCGCTTACCATCAAGTGGACTACAAGCTCATTTGCTACCTCCCAGTTATAAAAAAAATATATATGTGCTTACTTTGGAGATTGTTTTGGACTTTGAAACACAAGTTGTTGGTACATAATTTTTTTTTATTAAAGTCCAAGTGTTCCAAGTACTATTCGCAAATATTTTTCACACGACTTTTATAGGTTGTAAAACTACCTGCCTTCTCCAGGCATCTCTCAGGATTCGTTATCCTGTTTCGCGTTCCAGGAACAGGCGAGGGCAGTGACGTGATTCCTTTTTCTTTTCGGGTTCCCAACCTAACCTTATACGGGATCGGTCCGGGTTACTATTATTGCTTTACGAAGATCGTATAAACGTAGGCTAGCGATTTTGTACGGTTGTTGACCGATATTACTTCTATAATTGTGCTTTATTTCTTTATATAACACTTTTCTATTTATCTTTATTTAACTTTTTATAATAAAAACTATGTAGTATGTTTATACTACTAGTAACTTTGCTAACCCCTCCAGCTAAGATCGGCGGCTTGTGTTCGGAGTTCACGTCACGTCACCAGTGGGTTCATGTCAATAGTGCAATGGAGTGAGGATCGAACCCACGACCTCTCGATCGTAAGTCCGACACACCACCCATTGCGCTATTGCCGCTTTAATGTATACATATGAATTACTTTTCTAAAGAGTGGAGACAAATTATGAAGCCTTTCGCTCATTACTTGGTTACATAGGCTTATAGGTAATAATTGATAATAATAATAATAATAATTGATAATATTTACAGGTTACAATAAGAATATTAACTAGCTTGTAACGAAAGTATATCAGGTATATCATTTTGGACTAAACTTTAAGCAAGCCGACAAAGCGAATCGTATTTTATAATATTTTAATGATATCCAAAAATAAATACTAAAATAAATTATAATCCCTAATATTTTTTAATCATCTGTCTGCCTTACATAAAATCATGTTGATAGTTTAAAAGGACATATTTTGCCGGCATACTGGCGCAATATTAAGGCAACTTTACTAAGGATTTTACTCGTATACGAGCCATATGTAGTAAATATGTACACCCATTTTCTTTGTTTCAACCCGAGGGTCCCAACCATAACTTACCGTATCGCTTGGAATTCGCCATAAAATTACGAACGCTTAGTTATTAGCATTACAATACTTGGCATCTAATAAAATATTCTATCGTGCAACACGATCTCAATTCTAGTTCCTTATGAGTTCGCTCGTTCTGAGCTCATCAACATGTTTAGATTAGTGTAATCGTTTGCGACATACCGACGTCTAAACAAATCGTTTCGAGCTATTCCAATCAAAGAACCAAGAATACTGTTTTTTAAATCATTACAAGGTATACAAATAAAGTTATGGAACGTCACATACATTTATTTACTTTCATTTGCGTTCACATATGACTTTAGGGTAGAAAAAGTGGACAAAAATAATGTGATATATACCAGTAACGTATTAAAATTATCACCTAACTCTTGATGACCTTAATTTTGTATATATATTTTATATACAAAACGAATTTATGTTTCAGGTTCCTCAAGTAACCTACGTACGTAAAATACGGGATTGCTGCGGAGTCCGATTCTTGCTTTAGACCGTAGAAGCATATGTTAGCAATCTTGTGAATCAAAATTGTTTAGAACAATTCTTGTATATAAAAAACAAATGGTTGAGATTGAAAAGCAAACGAGACTGCATTCTGACTGTATATAGTCACTGCCGCTTATGACCATTCGACCAGAACACAGCACCATGAACACTGCTGTTATAAGCAGAAATAAGAATAATACAATTATAAGTTTGTCTTACTGTATTAGTGTGTGTTGTCTTTGTTAGTGTGTTAGTGCGAAAAGTGTGGCGGTAGTACTTCCGGAGTTGAACAATGAGAGGTTAACATCTTAATTAACTAAGTTGAGTTCATTCTAGTATTCATGGGTCGCACTGCCCACTTAGCATATCTCGTAATAAAACTCGTTACAACTCTCATAATAAAAAATCAAAACTTCAAACTGAAAGCGAGACTGGTAACCTAGATCTTCAAAACTAGATTGATAGGTTAGCCTCCTTGTGTTTTGTATTATTTTCATACATTTAATGTTCCAGTGTATTATTCTGTACATTCTATTGTGTGTCATAAATAATTTGTGTTATTTTTTATTTTACCACAAAGTTTTATATGTGGATGATGTTTTTTCTACATATATAAAAGCGATTGAGAGCAGATGAAGTCAAGTTGATGATTAATTATTAAATCCAGCCTCAAATAGGCCTTATATCAAAGGTTGTGTACTATTTAAAGCCTATTTGAGCGTTGAATTTGAGAATTATGCTATATTTAAGCTTACACAAGTCATCTCTAGATTATAAACAGATTATCTTTCATCCCCTCTTTCGTCACTTTATGGGTGATTTTTCAAAAAAGTGTTAAAAGAAAAATTCATATTGGGGGTCCTAGCAACATTCGTTTAGACTGTGTGTCATCTATCAGTCAGTCAGATATGATTGCACATATTAAGACTTTATTAGCAATACGACTAGTCAAGCAATAACTAAAAATTATGAACACAAATAAAACAAGAAAAGAACTGATAAGTCAAAACGGGGTTAGTAATAACAGACCGATGTCGCAACGATCTCAGAATTAAATTAAACCAATCAATACATACATTACGTGCAACGCATGAAACGTGTGTCAAAATCGCTTACGACATTCATCGGTTTTTAGTAAACACAATTAGTAAGTATTTGTGAAATTAATGAGACATGACCGCGTCGCGTTACATGGCATGGACCGCCGAATGCTGCAAGTATTGGCGTAATTGGAAACGTCTTCTGGATAGCTTCGGAACAAGCAACGTTGTGTAATTAACACGCTTTTATTAGTTCGACGTGTTACTATGCAATAGAATCCAAGAATTTGAATTACACGCACTTCTGATTTTTGTAACATCATTAAACTTGGCACTATGTAGATTGGATGACAATACAATATTATGGTACCATCGAGCTGGTCTGATGATGGAATTGGAAGGTGACGGAAACCTGGACTGCCTACTAATAAACATATCGAGTTTGGGTTGGTATCAAATTTTGTAGATACACTGCTGGATTTGAGCCTCTTCTAGTTCTAGTTGCTAGGCCTTCCGGTCTTGCGCCTACTTGTCTGGTTAGTAAAATATATTAGTATTTTACTACGACTTGTCTTTTTGCCTGAAGAATTAGTAACATTAAATAACAAGTATCCTAACATAATAATAGCCTCATCTAGTTCCTACTCTTGATTATACAGGTTGGGAGGTTTAAATAGGTACGTGTTAGATACAAGTAATACACCTTCAAATCTGTTGATAGAAAAAACTTTTCCCTCCTGATTTCCTATACAATCATGCAAGTGGGTAAAAAAAAGTTTTGTTGTATTGAGCTCACAACAAAGAATTAATACACTTGGTCACGCGAGCAAACTTCTAGGCAATTACTAGTCGAAAACGATTAACTTCTTAATTGCCTTTATACAATCACTTTGCCTGACATTTTGTTTTAATACTGCTATAAATTGCTACGGAAACTTTATATTTTTTACTCCTAAAGGTCATATTGCCGAACGCTTATATTGGCTATTTATATTTATTGGTTTACAGAGTATTATTTTAAATATAGTGAATAATGGTATTATAGTATTTTTAATATAGTGAACAGACAACCAGTATGCAAATGTTATATTACGCAGGCACGGGAGGCACACCTATTTCTGCCTTATAACAGTAGTGTTCTTGCTGCTGGTTTGAAGAGTGTGGTAAGGGAGACGAACTTAACCGAGGCGTTCCAACTTAGTCCTCAGGGTTAGCAACGCATTTGTAGTCTACCTATGAAAGAACTTGGATTCTCACTTGGGTTGATTACAGGTGTCTATCGGCGGCAGTGACCACTTACCATCACATGGATTGCATGCTAGTTACGTGACGCTATTTGATGTACCGAATATCTTTCTGGGTTTGACTGGATTCGTGGATTCTACTCCTTTTGGATAAATATAGCCTTATAATAAAAGGCAAGGCGGAAATAATTGAAAGAGCTCGAAGACCACTGTTGCTAATAAACCATCCTTACGGCCGTATTTAGTTTCTTACGTACAATGATACCGACTTGGTTTGAGATGAGTTGCAACGTATTGACACTGCCACGCCTAAGCCACGATCCAACCATTATTCTGAGTAGAATCCTACATAAGAATCATAATACCCATATTAAAAGATTTTTACATCTCGTCTGTATACGAAGGTAAACGAAGAATCCATACCAATATTATTTTTAATGACCACAATCACTAATAGGTTCATGGTTCAAACGATTCAAGTAGACAGATTACTTATAGAAAGAATACTACTAAGAAGACGCTACAACAGAAAACAACAAAGATTAATCTGTAAAGAAAATCCATATAAGTATCATATGTTCTACATAATAAAGATGGTATTAAGATAAAATAAGTTGATGTCGCTCATTAATTTTTATTGATCGTATCAAACAGACCGTTTGAGCAGCGGCAGTGGAAAATAACGCTTTCTACACCGCACTAGGATTTTCTGTGTCGAAAATGTACAACATGAAACACTCGAGAGAGGATATATAACAAAATAAAAGAGTCCTCTGATAGCCTATAATTCACTGTTGAATATTGACCAACACCAAGATTTGTATAATACTTAACTTAGCTTTGAGATCGTCAGACAGTCTCGTACGCAAAATTTTCTTAATGCGTCCAGATTTCTGTTACCTCTATGTTTGATCTGAATCAATTAGTTATCCTTGAGAATATTTTGTTATCAAATCTTTATCCATCTCCTCGAATCGGTTCGAGATTAGTTGGGCTATCCTGAAGCTCTACATGTGAGTTAAGCCGGTCATCCGTCGATACTAATATTATCAATGCGAAAGTAACTCTGTCTGTTTTATTTTCTCGCTTAAACCGCTAAATCGAGATAGATAAAATTTGGCGTGGTGTTAATACGAAACTTATGGCAGTACATAGGAAGTACATGGACTTCCTATGTACTTCCACGAGCCCCTTTTTTAAGAAGTTTTTTTCCCGAAAACTATTCTATGAGCAGTGGAAAAGAGGCGGATGTTTTTAGGGGATTTTTTTCTTCAATATTGTTTCCTGTACTTACTTACTTACGGGTACAGGGTTTTTTTTATGATTGCGAAGTAACAACCGAGTATGCAGTCCACCTGATGGTAAGTGGTTGCTGCCGTCCATTCACACCTATTATCAACCCAAGATAGGATCGAAGTTCTTTCTTAGGTCGACCACAGATGCGATGGTACCCCTAAAAACTAAGTTGGAATGCCTCTGTTAAGTATGTCTCATTTACCACACACTTCAAACCAGAACAAGCAAGAACTTCAAGCAAGAACACTTGTTATAAATCAGAAGCAGGTGTGGCGGGGATGCCCCCGGAATCGAACCGTAAAAGGTTCTACCACCTTCATTATAAGAATTTTACACACATGTCAGTTGTTGGGACGTCCTTTTAGGTAAATTTGTACCTGCGCCAGGATCTCGCTATTCCATAGCTTACAAATACAAATTATAATATAAAATTCTTAGTTTTAACATTGTTAGTACTTAGTATAGGTAGTGTGCACGTTTGTTTAGGTGTGTGATGTGTGTGCGTGTGTGTGTTTGTATGTGTCCGCGTGTGTGGGTATACACGTGTGTATGTGTGCATCTGTAAGAGGACAAGAGTAACTTTAAATGTTAATAAAAATTTAAATGATCTTCGGTTGCCTTGTGAGTTAAGGATTTTAACCAACAAAACATGTTTTCTTTACCGTTCCGGGCTAAAAGGTTCTAAATTTCAAGTGGTATAATCTTTCGTTTTGATCTATGTATACCCGACAGTGTATTGAACAAGTTTAACAATAGTATACTCAATAGTCATAGGTCTCGATAAAGCATACTCATTGAACATTACTTTTGCTTTGACCTCAATTGGCTGACATATTTTTATTCATTCGCGGATCTTCTCCCACGAGCGAGGCAGGTATAAAAATATTCTTATAACATTGAAGTAGCAAACGAGCATGCCATCCATCTGATGGTTAGTGGTCACTGCAGTCCATGGACACCTATAATCGACCCAAGACAGGATCGAAGATTTTTTTACGTCGACCACAGATGCGTTGCTAACACTGACGACTAAGTTGGAACGCCTCGGTTAAGTGTGTCTCCCTTACCACATTCTTCAAACAAAACACACCAGCAAGAATGCTGCTGTTATAAGGCTGAAATAGATGTGGCGGTAGTGCCTCCGGAGTCGAACCACGAATCTACCACCATTAAGGTGCGGGAAGCTAAATTCGAAATCGATCGAACCGGGTTCGAACCCGGAATCGTGGCGTAAGCACCAGGCACATTTCACTACAAACACTAAATCACTACAGTGTACACTATAGTTATTAATAAAAGAACTATGTCGCACAACTTACGAGTTTGTAGAGTAACTACACTAAATACTGCTAATCAATTAACATCTCCACATTGTCTCGTAATTACGGATAATTGTCATAATTATGTGATCTCATCTCCGCAGCACTTTTTGCAAAGCAACAATTATGTGCAACTAGAAAATTCTGTTTTGTTTTGTGAATCCGACCAGCAATTTTCGCGTTCGTCGCCGAAGAGGATTATTCGCAATCCGCAACTAAATCACACCTCAGCTTGCGACAGTTCTATGAGATGACGTTACGTTTTTTGCAATCGCAGCCGACTCGAATAACAGTCGTGAGACCGAAATTAGATACCGTTAAGATACGAGACAAAATCAAAACTCACCAGTTAACAAACGCTGGGCGATATCCGACCTTATTAGTGCACTTGATTCGGAATCAGCTGTCAAAAACAGTTCGTCTCCAATGTCACAGCACAACACTAACGGTACACAGATGCTAAGAAGTCGCCAAGAAACCGATGGAGCGCGGTTGGCCGGCCGGATTCGACGTTCGAATTTGAATCGACCAATGGGAAGAGCGTCGTGCGCGCGTGCGTCGTACGCAAGTGGCAGACGCTGACTGGTGTATGTAAACCGTTTCTGTACGAGCGACGCAAACAACCTTTTCCATTCAAGCTGTTCTAAACAGGGTCCAAACAAAAAGCAACTGTGAGTAAAGCCACCGAGGTCGAGTTTCCCTTGCGAAACATTTGTTAATTACGTTGTTTTCTCACTCCGAAAACATATTGCCACCTCGGTCGCCTTCACATGCGCACGAGTCGACTTTTTGCAGTAACCCGTTCGGTTTTATTTTTTCGTTTCTTCTGTACGGCTTTTCGCGAACAGGTTAAGGGTCGAACCACACTATAGATATATAACCAATCGCCAGTCAAATTTTCTATCGCCTATCAAATAATTCACAGGACGGATATTAATTGTAACCACATTACATATGACGTGTTATGATAGAGGAATGAGAAATTTGTTCTGATTTTAAAAACATTTAATCAAACTAGATAAGGAGTCAAAGTGGATAGCACTATAGTGGGAATTTACCTTTTGGTTCTTGTTTAACAACTGAGGCCCAGGTAGAATTCCTCGAAAATATTTTTTGGGAATTTTCCGTTGTCGTACTCATGTATTTTATGGGCTGTCATGTTACTGATTACGAGTTAACAGTACTAAATTGGCACGAGTGAACACTTTAATAACTCATAATGAAATAAACTCATATACTAATTGTAAGGTATCATAACTGTGAGTGTATTTAATTTTATTTGGAATAAAAATACTTATGCATCGATAGTAACATTTAGCCAAGGAATTAATAGAGGCATAGCGTATATTGTCAAGGAAACCAGTTTCAGTGGATTTAGAATTTTAGGCAATACATCTGGGAGCACGGCGGTGCCTCCGCCAAGTCGAACAAAAACGCGGCACGACCGTACCGTCCGTCTCTCGAAGCAGTTCAGGCCTTTTTCAAATGCTTATAACTTCGTTGTAGGTTAAACTAGAAGCCTGAATTTTCAGTAACCAAGCATTGGTTTATCCATTCATAAAACGTAAAACTTATTGTCAATTTATAGTATCCTAGGCTTATGAAAAAAATCTATTGAACTTTTAATTGATAAACATTAAGTTGCCCATTTTAAAACGAAACGTGTTGTTAGTCACATCACATCACAAAAGTCATCTAAACGCATCATTTGGACCAGGCAGATCGTTATTGGCACTATAAGATAGGGTGTAAAAGTAGCACATATTGATATGTAATAATTTATAATATATAATATGCCTACTTATACTAGCGATATATCCCGTAGTTTAGTATTAGTTGCTACGATAGGATACTAAAAGTACATTACTACTAAATTAACACTATCATTCTTCCATTTTCATACATACATTTTGTGAACACAAAACATGGAAAGGTTTATTTTTACGCGCGTTTCAATAAAAGATAAAATTTATTAGATATTTCTGTTGTAGTTATTATATTACAACTGACGGTGGTAGAACCTTTTACGGTTTGACTTCGGAGGCATTACCGCCACACCTATTTGTGCCTTATAACAGCAGTGTCCTTGCTGCTGTGTTCTGGTTTGTGGTCAGGCACATACTTAATCGAGGCGCTCCAACTTAGTCCAGGGGTAACAACGCATTTGTGGTCGACTTAATAAAGAACTTCCAAGAACCTGTCTTGGATTTATTACAGATGTCCATGGGCGGCAGTGACCCCTTATCATAGTTATAAAAACATTATAAAACACTTCATCCAGAAATTCATTAATTAGAACACCATCTTTCGGCACACCCTTCGGCTGAGTCAATAATAAACTAAAATGATTTATAATACGTTAGATCGAAGTCTGAGTTAGCACACCAAATAGATAACTTGTACACTTACTGAGAAGTTAGATGATATCATCCTCATAAGTATTTCACAGTCAATACCATGTTTTTGAGTGATAAATGTACTTTAAGTATCAACATATATATAATATGATAAATGGATACAACGTTCCCGTTCTATATTAGACTTATATATTGTATAAAGTATGCATATATTTGTAATATCCATATAAAAAAATAAACAGTGATGAGGACTGCCAACAGAAGCGAAAACTTAAAACTGTATTACTAAATTTCAAACTGAATGCTTGAAAATTATGAATAAATTATATAGATAACTAGCTGACCCGGTGAAGATTTGTTTAAAAAAAATGCATTAAATGCCCATTTATCTAGGATTGTATTCTACAGCGTACAAAACTGATAAAAATTAACAAATTTTAACCAAACTTTTTCTCAAATATGGCTGAAGTTATCTCTTTTAGAATATGTACATATGTCATTGGTTTTCAATAATTGTGATATGAAAACAAGTCGCTCACGATATAGGTATCGTGAGCGAGTGTTTTATGCGACTTGTTTTGTTTGACCGAAAATCGGCACAAAATTTCCGGACAACGCAACATCTTGTATATTGTCTCATAATTTTCTTCGTATACATATTTTGGAGTAAAATAACTACTATCAATAATAACGAATAATAACGACGACTAACTTTAAAATAACAATAAATAAATAACAACAATTGCCGTGTTTAAGTCTCCTTTTGAGAACTGGTCGAACCAGCATGTTGTAAATTACTAGTAGACAAGATTTTATTTATTTATCGCATTTTGGTGCTTGGACTAACTTGTTTGGTGACATGAAAAAACTTTATGGCGCTAATAAAAAACATATTCGTAAATAAGTAGAAAATACGCCGAAAAAAATATGAATATATAGTGTTAAATTCCCAATCATTTGCAAGTAAAAGACATCAACGCGTTCGACGCATCTCGATTTTCTTATTATATCTAGGTATTCCTTTATCAACTACAAAGTAAGCAGCACTTATTATGTTAGATTAATGCAAAGTGTAAATAAATTTTGCATCCCACTGGACAAACGGCGATAGAGACGCGCTTATCTTGAACTTAAACATGGTAATACACTTTAACAGTAAGCTGACAGTAAACTAGGTAGATAATATCAAGATTTTCACGTTCTGTCATAAAAGCTTTAAGTATATTCAACGAAAATTCCAGTTGGATTCTACTTATAATTTAATAGTAGTTTTATTCTAGGAGGATCTATTCAACGTTTTCATATTGAAATCTTGCTACTGTGAAGGAACGGTGTATGCGCTGCTCTGTTCTGCTGTAAATTTGAAAGATATTTAGGTTTCTTCGAGATGGTTGATGTGTGTATAAAAAATAATTAGGCACAGGTTGACCTCAATCCAGGTTCCATTGATATGGGTTAGAGGTTCTATGTTATTTCTCCTTCATAAAAAAATGATTGGGACGTAATCTGTAAGATTCAGAGATATGTATAGTAAGAAAACTGATAAAAATATAGGATTTTATTTAATGACTTGCTAACTGCACGCGGGCAGGTAGTCCACCTGATGGTAAGTGGTTACTGCCACCCATTACCTGTTACCAACCCAAGACAGGATCGAAGTTCTTTCTCAGGTCGACCACAAATGTGTTGCTACCCCTGAGTACTAAATTGGAACGCCTTGGTTAAATATGTCTACCTGACATTCAAACCAGAATACAGCAGCAATAACACTGCTGTTATAAGGCAGATACATAAGCTATAATTTACAAAGATATTGTGTGTATTAGCCAAAATATAACGATAAGTGTCAAGTAAGTCGGAAAACACTCTTTCATTCTTAACTTACTTTGTATATAACACGGGCAAAGCTAGTACCACATAAACTGAGAAATTCCAGCGTTAGTACTAGAAGAGATATATTCGTAGGTAAGCATCGGTATAGTTATCCAGTATTCTATTGGCCTAATGATAACAAGTCGGGAGTAAACAAGATAGTACAGTTAGACGACATTGGCATGTTCAGTTAGTTAGACCACTAACAAGGATTCTCGTGTCTAAGTCATTAAAATTTCTTAAACAGTTTAATTATTTTTAACATTTTGAAAATTCATTTCTTCTTACGAAGGTATTAGATGGCTCAGAGTTGCCTTCTTTCCGTGTTTAGAATAAAACAATTTCCGAGCCATCTTATAACAGCCTTTGGACCTCGGAACACCTTTTGGAGCCTTATCCTTGGAACAACTTGTTCCACATTTTTATTATATTTTAACGGAGGCCGTATATCCATTCGTGATTAGGCTGGATATACCACTGTCATTGATATGTTTGTCTTATGATAACAATATTCGGGTCGCTGTGTTCTGATTGGACGGATAATTAGGGAAATGTATTAAGGAGGCGTACCAAGTTAGCCCCGGAGGAAGAAAAGAATCTGATTTCAAGGATTAATTTAAGATGACAACGGGAAACCGTGGACGCGTACCAACAGATGGACAAAGAAAGAGAAAAGAAAGGAAAAAGAATATAATAACTTAACGTAACCTAACCAAGTAAAGTTTTGTACAGTCATTTATCGTTTCATCTTGAGATTTCTTATCTAACTAATATCAATTTAGCTATTTCTTATAGATTCCTGATCCACGCATAGATAAGACGGAAATTACCAATAGAAAAATAAGCTAATTACATAGAGATAAAATACATTTCAAGTTACTTTGATCAGGCTGATACATAATTAAAATAGTACATAAATCTTATTGCACACTTTAACTTTGTTTTGATTCGAGTGAATAAATCATATCTTATTTTTCACTTTGCTTTGATTCGACAACATGAATCTAATTCTACGTTTTTCTTTACCTTGATATATGAATCTTATATAACTTTACACTTTACATTGATTCGAGAACCAATCGTAATCAGCACTTGTTAACCGGATGCCCGAGGCCGTCCATCGGCATTCCATTCTGATTATTATTTTTAGCCATTTGCCATTATGTCGGTAAACATATTTGTGACTAGCTGGCCCGGCGAACTTCGTACCGCCTCCCCGTCCCCGTCCCACACGTTTTTATTTTGTTTATAAACTGTATTTTATTAAACAAACACTAAATGTAGCGATAGTGAAGCTTATCCCGATACATCAGAAACACAAAAAACAAAACACATTTAAAACAGATCAGCCGTTTCTGAGATTAGTGTGCACAAACGCACAGACAAAAAAATTAAAAGTAATTTTTTGGGTTCTAGTTTCTAATAAAGTCCCCTAAAATAGTTTTTTCTTAGGTATCTTCTATGTACAGACAGCAATCACTTACAGATTTATTATATGTATAGATTTGAATAACGATTTTATATGTCTATAAAATTATTCAAATTTTATACACTTTCGGGTGTTATATAATATAATGATTTTGTGTTGGAAATGTATCTAGTTAGATATCATTACGTTACGTTCTAGGTACCGAGTATGTATACTATAAACAAGTGTTATGTTTAAATCACAACCGTATTTGTCATATAACAACAGTTTTTTTATAACATTTAGGTAACAAACGAGCATGCAGTCCACCTGATAGTAAATGTTCCATACCGCCCATGGACATTCATAATCAACTCAGAATGTAAATTCTATCTTGGGTTTATGAATGACCATGGGCGGTACATTCTGCATGTTCATTTGTTACATAAGATAAATCTGTTTTAGGTTTACAACTCGAGGTGAGGCAACACAATGTGTTATCGGATAAGTGTGTATTCCTTACTAAATCCTTCAAATCATAACACAACACCAAGAACTTGCACTTTTAATGGGAGAACCTTTTACGGTACGACTCCGGAGGCCACACCTATTGCTTATAGCAGCAGTGTTCTTGCTGCTGTGTTCTGGTTTGAAGGGCGTGACAAGCGTTCGGCTTGTGACGTGTTTAGCTTTCATTCACAAAAAAATTAATTGTCAATTAAATCCTTCTTTTTATTATACAAAATAATAATTCAGTGATAATAATTCAATTCAATTTATAAAAGTATGCAATTGTTTCTCAATTTCCTTATGACGTTATCACGTAAAATTATCGTCCATAACCGGACTTTACAAAAATGTCTGTTGTCTGCTTTTAATTTACTTAAAACCCATTGTTTTTAAGTAAATTAATTAATCTGGACTGGAAATTGACTATGTGCCTGGAGTTAAGTTCTTCAGCGTTCTTGGTTATTCATATCTATTAATCAAGAATCAAATCATTTGATTCTCGGTTCTATCTGATATAACCTAATATAGCTAATACTGTGACTTCGCAGGCACTAATTTTATAATAATTAGGAACAACTTTAAGACGTCTATATAATAATATAAACAAAATAATAACTGTGTTAAATAAATGTTTTACAGAAACTACCAAATCTTTTTTTTGGGAATTATCTTCTTAATAAAACACACAATGCATATTGTTCATACTAATTTATTTCTCAGATCCTATAACACTATATAGACACATAGAATTATTAAAGATTTTTTTCGATTAAAATATTGGGAATTATGACATGTACATCTCGATGGATTTATCTATAAACAAAACACTTTCTATAATTAGAAGCTTAATGTAACGTATTGACTAGAATTTAATACTTTATAAGTAGGAAAATCTTTAAAGTAACAGAATTCTAAAAATACTCATTAAATACTTGCTAACTGTTTCAGTAAATATTTATGTAAAGTAGATTTTAGTGCCTTGTAAAAGTTTTATAGCAATTTTACTACTTACTCATTGCTAGGCTTTATGCTATTACTTTCTTTAAGGCGCCATTTCTATTTTTCATTATTTATTTTTTTATATATTTTAATAAATGCTACTTTTTTCATAAACACATTATAAATACGGTAATAATAAAACCCCACAATATTTAAATTGACAACATAACTATAAACCTTTCAATAACAGGAACATCATTTATACGAGTATAATCAAACTAATAAGACGACTATTCGTCAATAAATGTCCAAAATACAACGTTTTTTTAAATAGAGAATAAATTAGAGTTGCATATTGCAAATAGATAAAAGGTATGGCACATTAGTATTCATGCAGATATACCTCTAATATCTAATAACATAATTCTAAGAAGAAAGAAATCACTTACTTATTTAGAACCAAGATTAGGCAGAAACATAAATCCTTCTTAACATATAATGAAACATACATAGGCCGTCAAATAGGCCTAGGTTTTTTCTAATAGATTTTTTCTCATAGACCTAGATCTAAATAGTTTTAACTATGTCTTGAATATAATTAAGATTTTGATCTTTGAACTAATTTAATTATTTTGTCAGAAAGTGTGTAAATTTAATTTTAATTTTATAAGAAAATGTTATGTTAATGAATAGAGTTTACGAAGCAAGGAAACGATACAATTTTATAATTCAATTATTCTATATCATCTACTTATAGTGTGGAACCTATTCAAGAATTAAGTGAAATACGTATGTTGCACACTAAGAATACTTCAACTATTTGACATACAGAACACGGACAACAATTCCAACATGCACAGAAATCTATTTCCAGAAGTGCTGCTTAAAGAGATATAATGGAATTCTTCATAGAGGGAATTAATGGAATTCTTCAAAGTTTCTGGGAACCTAAACGCCCTTCCTAGTGAGGAACCAGGTCTGCATTGGTTCGGCTTTTCCCTTCATGGTGACGTGACCGCGGTACGTGAGTTCAAACTGCTCATCATAGTTCTCTTCTTTCATCAAGTAGCTGAAAAAAATATCATGATCCTTAAATTAAGAATAGTTAGGTAAGGAAGTGTAGTAGGTATACAAGTGAGAACAGAAATAATATATGCATGAGGATTAAGCATCAATAAATAATGTTTCGGTACGGTACGTCAAGTCGGAGACTTAAAATATGAAAACAAATATATATATAATTATTTGATTGTTCATTTGATTACATATTATTTATATTAAATAAATGTAAATACGAAAGTAAATTTAGAGTTTACATTTGCAAGTCAACATCAATGATTTTTGAACTTTTCATTTCAAACGAGTGAATTCTTGTATTTTTCTGGATGAGCACCTGATTGTTTTACAATTACAGCACACAGTGTGGTACGATTTTAGTTACACTATCTGTTTATTTTCCAAATTAACACTTAGAAATTATCTTCAAAACTATGAAATCCCTTTCATGGAAACATTAGGAAGATGCAAAGATATACAGAATTAGTCGCGGCTTATTCAACCAAATTATTAACAACAACTACAAAATTATTTAATTCACCCATTACTCGTCCATTTATTGTAAACTAGACAAGCATTTCTAAGGTTTCCAAATATACCTGTACTTGGGTAAGAGGATTAACGTCATTTGCATGGCTTCCCGGTGGAAACGAGACTTTTATTCAGATTTCCACCACAATTAGTCTACACGTCCTACTAGTGACATTGCAGTGAAAAGAAATAAAATCCAACGTCAAAGATCCACCGAAATGCTGAATAGACGTACGACGTCAGACCAGTAGATATCACAAGTTTATAATAAAAATTATTTTGGAAACGGTAAATTAATAAGTGCGTCCTATCATGGATTCGTTCATGGATTTCTACTTTGAAGAAGTGTTCATTAAACTGAAGCGCGATGGTTTGAACGAGAGGTACAAAAGGCGGGAACTCGTCGCATATTTCAATTCTGTCATCGCTGGATGCGCTAGAGGTATATTTATTTAATATTTTATCGTGCACGAATCTTTTAACGACAGACACTGATAAAACTCACATTTCTATTGCTTCCTAGACAAAATGTTTCTCTTAATTTCATAAAAAAAACACAGTTTACTAGTAAAATAATGGTGATTGTTATAAATATAAAATAAATAGTCTGGTGGTTACGAATTGTATACATTAGATACAAATGTGTCGTAAAATGATTTGTGTATAACAAAACAATTTATACATAATATGTATAAGCATCACGCAGCCTTAAGTTGCAGTAACGTTCTCAAAGAATACTAGAGCCGTATATTCTTTTAGGGTATAGGATATTTAAGTAGTAAAACATTAATCGATTGACGATGGAGATTAATGCACTAGCGAATGACTTTATAAAAGTGTAACACCTTATTAAAATGTACTTATAGGTCAAAACAAATCCGATGGAGCTACTTGCAAGAACTTCATTTTGTCAGCTCTTAGATATCACAATAGCTGTAAATCTGGTAATGGAGATGTGTGTCTTATGGGGAAATACCACGATCTGCTCTATATAGCTATCAAGCTAGCGTTTGACTGGAGCGTCCAAGATAATGGAGTAGTCGCAGCCTTGTTAGATGAACTGTATGCATGTGAGAAAACGTTCGAAAGGATATTCTTAGGTATGTATTGATCTTATTTTATTTCATTGTACTTCACAATGTTTTTGCCATTTGTAATCTGTTGATTTCTCAAGAGCATATACTCGTATATTATATTACTGTTTATTATATTAGCTTAAGATACTTTTTCTTTGATTATGATCTGTGTGTCCAAATAATAGTATAAGTAGAATCGTGTAATGTTACAACAAATAAAAATTACAAATAATGTCCTCATTTTAAATTAAATAACTTTTGGAAAAAGATTCATAGATTATAGATATTTTTTGGATTTTTATTTCTTATTTGTATTTTTTACAGGAGCAATTTTTGGCACATCAGCCCCGCACTTTCTGGCCGGATGGAAATCCGATTTTTTGGATAAAGAAGAAAACGTTCACGCACTTGTCTTTTTTCTGGATCACGCCACGAATGCTAATCTAGAATATGCTGAAGGTGAAAAAGTTTTTAGATTCATCGATGTACCGTTGGAGAGTTGTGGAAAAGCATCTCCAGTAAGAGTTGTCATACAATTAGGAGCATCGGAAATGCTTATGATACTCCTAAGATTCGGTGCCAGAATAACACCGGAGAATGCTTCTACAAATCCTGTTGAATCTATTTTAGATAGATTGAAGGAGTACAATCGTAAATATCCTTATGAACTTGTCACCTGTCTGAAGCTATCTCTGAGGGCCATCCCGGATATAAATTTAACTGTGGATAGAGCGCAGCTCAGACACTTGGAGTTGCCAGATAATTACAACTATCAACGGAAAATTGCACTGGAGAAATATGGTGAGATCCTAGAAGACCATCTAATACCATCGTCTAGGTGCGGTTTGAGACCTGTCGAATTGAAGCATTTATGCAGATGTAAGATACGTGAAAGGTTATGGAGTAATTTTGAACTGCCTTTTGGGATTTACAAGCTGCCCGTGCCTGCGTCTTTGAAGAGATATTTGGATTTGTTTGATGATTAAAGTTTTCGAGAATATCTTTTTTTATTTACCTGTAAGTATCCTCACTGACATTGATGGTGCCTGGAACCCCAGTGGTTTCGCAACGGCTTGTCAGGTTGACGGTATTTCCGAAGAGGCAATACCGAGGCATGCGATGTCCAATCACGCCGGTCACTACTTCACCTGAGTGAATACCAATGGTAATTCCCTGTGGAATGATATGAAAAGATGTTTAAAATAGTTTTTATTGAAATTTATTGCAACGGTACTTTATTTTTCATTGAGAGTAGATCTGTTTTACAAACTTATAAACTGCTACTACTACTAACTACAAACTTTATTTCCGTTTTTCCACAAATATGTAAAGGAGATGGCTAAATGACTGCCCCAGACATGTATAAGGATTTCATAGTGACTGTTAATTTTTAAATATTCATTAATGAATTATTAAGTTCTTAATAATTTCCCAGAACTTTCATGAATTAATTAACTTATAAAAAGTAATTAATTGTTTTTTTGTAGATATGACATGGTTCCGGAAAAGTAATGTAAGCTAGGGAAGAGGGAGAGATCATATCGATTTTCCAGAATGTAAAAAATGAAACTGCTCATATCGATCTTTACTTGCAGGTATCAAAACGATTTATTTTCTGCAA